>JBCEWE010001757.1:0-15000 GCA_039877035.1 Silurus lanzhouensis
AGAGCATCTCTAAAACTGCAGCTCTTGTGGGCTGCAGTGGTCCGTATCTATCAAAAGTGCTCCAAGAAACGAACAGTGGTGAACCGGTGACAGACTCCCTGAATTTCACTAAACACTGTTGGGAAAGTGGTAGCTAGGTGATTAGTGCTCTGGAATACTGATCAGATGGTTGTGGGTTCAAGCCCTGGTATTGCCAAGCTGTCACTCTTGGGGTCCCTGAGCAAGGCCCTTAACCCTCAGTGCTCCATGGGTGCTGTATCATAGCTGGCTATGTGCCCTATCCCCAGCTCCAAACATCGCTGGGTTATGCAAAGGAAGAATTTCTTCTTTCTTTCTTTTTCTTAGGGATAAACTGGAATTGAAACTGGAGCCCCTCGACATTACAACAACAGTATCCCATCTCACTAATGCTCTTAAAACAGAATGAACCATAATCCCCCACAGTCAAGGCCCAAAATTACATCTGAGACCTTTCCAGATGATGGACCAACCAACTGGAATGTGCACATTTGGGTTTGATGTACAGCTTTTTGATTATTTCTTATGAATCAAGTAAATATCAATCCAAAAGGTTGTGCCCTCTTGATAAAACAAATGTAACTGAACCCAGTTAACATTGAGTTCAGTTACATTTGTTTTTCCAAGAGGGCACAACCCCAGATTCACATTGAGAGTCCAGTGGGACTGCTATTTGTTTCATTTGGCTATTTCAGACTCTTGAAGCTTTTTAAGATCCACTGGGAACAATCCAACTGGCATTTATTTTGGGATCTTGCAGCTATATTATGTATTTGAACTTGATCAAACTTCTGCAACTCTTGAACCAGACTTTTGAGCTATCTGATTTTTGTATGGCTATCAGACTATTGGGACTTTATCAGACTTCCTGACTTTTACAGCTCTATTTAAATTATTTGGCTCATCCTGTCTATTACATTGCTATTAGAAATTTGTTGCTTTATCAGATTCTTGTAGGTCTATTAGAAATTTGTCGCAGTGTCAGACTCTATTGGCTCAGTTGGACTATTTTAGCTCTGTGGAGCTTGTGGCTCAAACTCTTGTCTTTTTCAGACTCTGTTGCCTCTATCAGACTATTTGCTCTATCAGATTCTTGTCTTGTCTCATCTTTTGGGGGAGGTGGTTGCTCAGTAGATAAGGCTCCGAATTATTGATCGGAAAGTTTCGGGTTCAAATCCCAATATTGCTAAGCTGCTGCTTTCGGGGGCACCTGAGCAATTTCCTTATACCTCAGTGCTCCAGGGGCCCTGCGCTCTGGCCCCAGCTCCTAATGTTGCTGGGATATGCGAAGACAGAATTACACTGTGCTGTAATGTACATTTGGTAGGTATAAAGGCATCTTTTTTTCTTTGTGCCTTTATCAGACTGTTGATGCTTTGTCAGACTCTATTGGCTCTATCAGACTCTTGTGGATATCAATTGTTTGTGTCTCTATTAAAAACTCAACTCACTCTATAGATAGTTTTGCTTCTATCAGACTTTACTGTTTTTTTCAGACTCTATCTATTAGCGCTATCAGTTATTTATGTCTTAATCAGACTACTGGCTCTATCAGATTCTGGTGGATTGGCTATAACACAATACTGTGTCTCTATCAGACTGCTACAGATTTGTCAGACTCCATTGGCTCTATCAGACTCTTTGTGTCTTTATCAGACCATTATAGCTGTCTCTGTGGCGTAACTGGGCTTTTGTGTTCTTTCTCAGATTTAGAATCAGACATTTACACTGATCAGGCATAACACTAAGACCTATAACAGTCTGAGCGCTGAAGTGAAGAACACTGATGATCTCTTCATCATGGCACCTGTTAGTGGGTTGGATATATTATGCAGCAAGTGAAAAATTTGTCCTCAAAGTTGATGTGTTAGAAGCAGGAAAAATGGGCAAGTGTAAGGATTTGAGTGAGTTTGAGACAAACTGTGACATCCAGACGACTGGGTCAGAGCGTCTCCAAAACTGCAGTTCTTGTGAGATGTTCCTGGTCTGCAGTGGACAGTATCTATCAAAAGTGTTTCAAGGAGGAACAGTGGTGAACCGGCGACAGGATCGTGGGGAGCCGAGGCTCATTGATGCACGTGGGATCGACAGCTGGTCCGTGTGGTCCGATCCAACTGTAGCTCAAACTGCTGAAGAACTTCATGCTGTCAATGCTAGATGGACTGCAAAAGGGGACCAACACAATATTAGGGTAGGTGGTCATAATATTATGGCCGATCGATGTATGTCTCTATCAGACTACTGGCTTGATCAGATTCTTGTGACTTGGCTGTACCACAATCTTGTGTCTCTCTTAGACATTTGAGGACTCTATTGGCTCTCCCAGACTACTGTGTTTTATCAGACACTTATAGTTTTCTCCGACTCTTGCAGCTTTATTAGACTCTTGTGGTTTTGTGAGACTCTTTCAGCTCTATCAAGTCCTTTTAGATTCCTGTGGCTTTTTCACTCTCTTGTGGTCTCTTTATTGACTCTTCTTTGTGTTACACATGTCCATTCTCTTTTCCTGCAACAAAGTCAGATTCTTTCAGATTTCCCAAATCAATCAGGCTTTTTTACTCTCTCACTTGAAACCACCCGAATCCCCACAGTGCTTCCTAATTCCTTAGGGATTTCTTGATATCTCCAACCCATCGTCTTCGTGATGTGCTGGAATTCATGAATATTGATTGGCTGTGGCCTGATGTCTGTCGTGGGAAATTTTCAAATCTCCATATACCTTTACACTGCTGACCGATCAAAAACTTGCACCATGACATAAGGCTTAGAAAGTTTGGTTTTAGCATGTTGCTACTAATAACGGTTCTGCAAGGTTTTTAAATGCCTTCTCCTGCATTGCGCATCAATTATTCATCCGGGTGAGGATTTCACATCAGTGAAAATGACAAAACATATCGAGTTATTCACAGGAAGGGATAATGCCATCCTTCTTTCGAAACCGTGCTCCCTATCGGAGGAGACGTTTTACTCTCTTATTTCAATAAGCATACAAATGTAGTGGCAAATATGGCAGCACACGTGCACAGTAAATTTCCCCGGCTCTTTTATACAAGTGTCACTTTTCGACAGGTGAGCCAGGAGACAGAGTAAAGGTTAAACTCCTTTCAGCTTCTTCGTCTTTGATCTGCGATTTGACTCACTTTTTGAGGAACGAGTGAGAGAGACCGAGAGAGAGAGGGAGAGAGAGAGAGAAAGAGAAAAAGTGAGCGATTCCACTGTCAAGCATATTATGCTATATATTATGCAGGCATTAGATCAACATGGCTTAGCTTCCAGAACTTTCCTTTTTACCGCTGAGAGTTGGAGAGACTGACATCCTGCGTAAAAGAACCAAGAGTGAAAAGAGGGTAAACGCGAAAGGTCATTTTTCTCAGAGAAACAACAATGTGCTTAATGCAGTGTTTATATTTTGTCGCAAAAACGGAGTCCCATCTGGATTAGGTTTTATTTAAAGCTAAACAACAGAATGAAGAGGAAAGGAGTGTCTAAAAGACCAAAAAATGTGACAGCTGTAGGAAAATACCTAGCACGACCAGCAGGTAAACACTTCAGCTTCTTTTTCAGCCAGGAAATGGCTTTGCACTGGAAAGAATCATGGAATTTTTTTTTTTGTGTATCATTTCAATAATTTGCCTAATGTTTAGTGTTTGCTGGGCATTAAGGTCATCTGCCTGTTTGATAAAAAGGTTTTACCTGCTTCTTTAGGAATTACCATCACCTGTAAGTTTGGCACTGTGTAAGTGTAAGTTACAGTCGATGTGTTACTCCAGAAGAAGTGGTGCATTTGCACGTTTGTAAGTTTGTTTATTGTTGTTCTGCTCCAGCAGTTTGACCACCTAATGCGTAACTTCAGAGCTTACATTTACACTTACAGCATTTGGCACAAGCACCCCCTTGTGATTTACATTTATCTAATTTATAGAACAATGGGGTTGTGTGCCGTTCTCGCAAATATAAGTGCTAGTTCAAGGGTTTCAGGAAGAGGTAGGTCTTCACCTGTTGTTTGAAGATAGCCAGTGATTCCACCACCTTCATGCCAGAACAGAAAACAATCTGCATGGAGAACTTTGCTCCACCTTTTAGCATCATGAAGAACATTCCTCTTCTCTTTTGGATTCTTAGAGAACGTCTCTTTCCCCTTGTGGAAAGCCTTGCTTCCCTTTTGGCCTCTCTGAGAACTTTGCTCCCCATCTAGCTTCGAGAGAAGTGTCGTTTACCTTTTGGGCTCTGTCTTGAAGTTTGGGCATGGCCGTCACTCCACTCTGTGCTCTGCCTTAGATGTTGTGCTGCCCAAAAGATTCATAAAGGAGATCTCTTTGGCTCATTTCATTGGAGCAAAAAGGATGTCGTCTTTCTTACTGACTCAGCCAAGGTCAACCTTCTCATAGGCGTACATGGATAGCAGACAACCTGTGTTCTGGCTAAACCCCACATGCTTATCAGTGCGCAGGAACTGTAGGAACTGTAGGCTTGTTAGGGTGCATTTGATTCTGGAAATTGTCCTGTTACAGAAAGAGTAAATGAGTTCCTTAGATCAGTAGATAAGGGGAGGGGTAGCGCAGTGGTTAAGATGTTGTACTTTTGATCAGAAGGTTGCAAGTTTAAATCCCACCCTTACTAATCTGCCAATGCTGGGACCTTGAGCAAGGCCCTCAACAGCTCAGTTTTATGAATGAGAAGTGTATGCCTGGATAAGGGTTTAATTTGTTGGTCTTTTAACTCGAACAGTTTGTTCACTGATTGTTGTTTATTTTTGTGATGCTTCAGTGTTTCTACTCGAAATGACTGTAGTTTGTGAAATTGTTAGCATATTTACAGTAGAAAATCATTTCCAGTCTTAAATCCTGGAGTTCGGATAAAAGGATGTAAAATCATACACTTTCTTGACTTTGCTGAGGGCATTGTATTGCAGGTTCAGCAGTACGCATCAGAGATGATGTAAGTGATTTTAGTCCGAACGCATTGAAAACTCCTGATAGGTTTAATGGGATTTGTGTCACATCTCAGCACCTGAGGCAACGGTATAACCGCTCCAAAGACGCTTCATTGGAGCTGATTGCCTCAGTGTTGTTAGGAGAATTGCACGTGGTCTGCAGATGCATTGAGTACGAAAGTTTTCGAGTATACGGTGAGTTCAGTGCCGATGTTCTGCGTTTGCTCAGCTCCTCGTAGTACACTGATCAATAATTTATCATCCAGCGCTTGTCTCTTCTCCCTCTGCTTCTCTTTCTCCATTTCTCACGTATGTTTGTTCTCGCTCAGCATCCTCTCTAATTGACTTTGCTCTCGATCTTTCTCTCGTGCTCTCAAATTCAATTTAAAGTTTAAAGTTTATTTCATTGTGCTGCTTTTTTATTTTCTGAATTTATTTTATTTAATTTTTTTTTTTGTTGAGAAAACGTACCCATAGCTTTTCTATCAGCATGGATGAGCCTGGATGTTCTCCTCACCTGTTTCCACCCGACGCTCACTGGATGTTTTTTTAGTCAGCAACTCTGACTGCAGAACAAGAGATCAGTAGGGTAAAACCATCTTGTAGCAGCAACCCTACCGTTCCAAAATCACGTTTTAGTAGGGGTGTCACGGTACACGTATTCGTTCCAAAGGCACC
Source organism: Silurus lanzhouensis (assembly GCA_039877035.1). Classification (NCBI taxonomy): domain Eukaryota; kingdom Metazoa; phylum Chordata; class Actinopteri; order Siluriformes; family Siluridae; genus Silurus; species Silurus lanzhouensis. Next base: position 5,630 of record JBCEWE010001757.1, read on the forward strand.
GAATGCGATTCTTTTTACATGAACTTCTAAACGTATTAAGGGGCAAGTTTGTTTAGCACTTTTAGCGCATTCTTTTTTTATTGTTATTAAACTTGAGAACATACACAACAATGCCAGGTGTATAAAAAAGAAACTAGAGTTAGCGCAGTGTCACTACATGCACAAAATCGCCTTAAGTAATATAATAAAAAATGTGTTGCATTCATTTGATTTATTACATTTTATTTTTATTAATTGTATTTTTATACAAGCAATTTATTTAACATTGTTTAAAACTGTTGATGTTCACAAATGTTAATAATAATAAATGGCATTAATAAAAAAAAGAATAATAAAAAAATGACAAGCAATTGAACGTTTTACATTTCTTCCCCTTTGATCAAACCCAAATTGTAACTTAAAAACTGAGGTACGTATCAGACTGTGAGTTTTGTGTCCTGTTACACTCCTACCTCTTAGAGAGAGTTTACTATTTTTGGGTGTTTCAACTTCTTGATCTGAAGCTGCAAGATGAGATCAGATCAGATCAGATAAGATCAGATCAGATATACCTTTACCGTCCCACAATGGTGAAATTTCTGTTACAGCAGCAAGGAAAAATAAATGTGCAAATATATAAAAGAATAAGACATAATATAGTATACAGTATAAACTGTTACGCTAACAGACATATTGCACATTGCACAAAAACGTTGTTATTGTTATTATTGCAGTTAAACAGTAATAACAGTGTGTATTTTGGTGACTGGTTCACTCGGAGCAGCTCTGATTGTAAAGTCCAATAGCAGCAGGGAGAAAAGATCTTCTGTATCGCTGAAGGAGCTGCTCAGAGATTAACTGTTTCATACAGGGGGTGAGAGATATTCTCCAGCAATGATGATAGTTTAGCTCCCATCCTCCTTCTCCCACCTCCTGTACAGTGTCCAGAGGAATCCCCAGGACTGAGCTGGACTTCCTGATCAGCTTGTCCAGTCTCTTCCTGTCTGCATTAGATATGCTGCTGCACAAGCAGACCACACCATAGAATATGGCTGAGGCCACCTCAGAGTAAAAAAAGGTCTTCAGTAGCTCTCCCTGCACTCCAAAAGACCTTTGTCTCCTCAGCAGAAAGAGTCTTCTCTGCCCTTTCTTATAGATTGCCTCAGCATTGTCTGTCCAGTCCAGGTATTAGTAAGAGTCCACTTTCACAATGTTCTTTCCCTGAATGTTCACTGATGGTAATGAAGTTTGTTTGTGCCTATGGAAATCCACCACCAGTCCTTTGGTTTTCCCCGTGTTTATCTGGAGGCAGCTCCAGAGAGAAGCCTCCAGAGGAGTTGTGTGTAGGATTTCCTTAATGCTGCAATGTGATGGCTGAACGCTTCATTATCCAGCGGGTTCGTTTTAATTTTAAAGCTACATACAATATCGTGTCCTTTTTCTTTTACTGTGTCTTTCGGTTTGGGCTTGAAATGTCTGTCATGCTTTTAGGTATTCTATGTGAATCGATGTTCACCGTACACCCCCCCCCCCCCCCGGAAGCCTGTTTTTACATGCTTGGCCGCATTTTCTTGCCTAAGCTGAAAATTGCATTTGTCTTTGGCTCTGGATCGGCTTAGTCCATCCCAGACAATGCCAGCGATGTGTGTACGAGTGTGTACGAGAGCACGTGAGTGTGTACGAGTGTGTATTAGTGTGTACGAGGGTGTGTGAGTGTATCCGCCTGTGTTCCACACAATCCCCTGTAATCCTTTGTAAAGATTTTGTCTCGGCGCCGTCGCCCAAAATTGCGGCGTAATCTTCCGTGTGAATAAACTCGCTCCCGATGCCATTGTCATCATTCCATCTCTTTGACTCTGTTTATGACGTCCCCCAATCAGATGCCATCTCCAAAACTCGCCCGTGCCAGGAAGAAAGGAAATAAACAGAGTGAGATGAAGCAACACTTGTGACACTCGGATTTGCGTACCCGCTGGTAGCGGTGCGGTGGACTAAAACACATTCCCAGATTGTCCTGCTATTATTTCTTTTTCCTCATCATATTTTTTGTCTTGTGGCCAGATTGAAAATGACATCCAAGTCCAGGGACAATTCATTTTTGGATATTCCTCATAATTTTTTGGACATTTTATTACCCAATACAGGTTATGAATTGGGCATGCTGTTAGACAGGTACCATTTCACAGAGATGGCCATATTTGCCGGGAGAATCGGAGATCGTCTTTTACGTCAAACGATGGATAAAAAGAAGGGATGTGTGTTTGGCATTGCTGTGACATTGGGCTCGAGTGATGACTGATTAGCATAAACACGGCTGTCTCTGAAGAGGAAGAATGAGGAGGAGACAAGAGAGAAAGATGACAGTTAGCCAGCAGCAGGGAAGAGAAAGACGGAGGGGGGAAGTGAAAGAGAAAATGAGTGCGGTTACGTCCTGTAGTGATCGGGCCTAGCCGAGCCCAGCTGCTAGTCCATTACGCGGCTTCGTATCGCAGGACTCCCGCCGAGCGAGAAGACACGTCTCGTCTGATTACAGGTTTATTAAAGAGCAGAGAAAAGCGGTAAAATTACACAAAGCCGAAGTCACGCTGTTTGTTTGTTTTTTCCCCTCGTGTTCTCTTTAAATCTTCTTTTCCGAAGCTTCACAGTGCTGCTGACTTCTGGATTCTGGTTGGTCAGAAGGTGTTGATTTTTTACGTTGACTGAAATCGCCTACGTAGCAACAGAGATTCAAAAACAGAGCTAAAAACACATGTAATAGCCTAGCACATGGGTCTTCAACCGGCAGCCCACGACCCCTAGGGGTCTGCGGCGGTACTGCAGGGGGTCCGCTAATTAATGTTGAATCACAAAAGGTTTTTTGTCAAAAAAATAAACATGGGTAAAAACGTCAAAGACAAAATATTTAATCATTACTTTCAAGTTTTATTTAACTCAAAGCTGAAGTTCATGTAAATGTATAGTAGTCCACCTGATATTCAAAGAGAATGTCTAAAACTGCAACTTCATCATTTTAATTGCAAAATATGTTTATGATGCATCAATATTTTAGAAAAATTTGAAATAAATATGATAATATACAGACAATGATGCATGTACAACAATTCTAATTGTCTTAACATAATGTAACTAGCGTAAAATGATTCTAATAATATCAGTGAACACATTATATATCAACGCATTGAAGACCCCTGGAACTAGCTGGACTGAGATGTTTAACATTGATGGAAGGAGTTTCCAATGTCGCTGCTTGGCAGATTGAACCTGTACATTTTTGAGAACGAAGTACTCAGGTTTTAGGTGTTATAAACAAATGTAACAATAAATGAATAAGATATGCAAAGTGTTGTTTGATAAATAAACAAATCTTTGAATGCTGTAGCAGGAAATTTTCCCTTCGCTTGAACTACAAGACCCGAACCTGTTCCAGCAGGATGCAAAGTGCACAAAGCCCTCCATGAAGATCTGCTTTCCATGGGTTGGAAGATACAGAAGATCTCCTGCTATAGAGCTCTGAACACGTCTGGGATGAAAGAATGCGCCCAGGGAACCTCCTTACCTCACCTACATCAGTACCTGACTTTACTAACACCCTTGTGTTTAAATGATTCACCATAAATCTTCACAAAAATACAGTGGAGACGATGATCTGATGATCGATTGAAATTTCAGCTTAATGAAATCATGGTGAGTTTTATGAGCGCATTAACGCTCAACAATTTCACGCCGTTAGAGAGACGTGTAATTAAAATTTCACAACCTCGATCATTTCCCGAGTCTTTTCCACGCGCACGTGTGCGGCTTTGAGTCGAACCCTCGTAACGTGACTTTTTAAAGCGAGGCAGCTGTTGCTTTCGGTTCAGCGACGGGTCGTGAAGGTCGTCTGACACGTGAGCGTCAGAGCGCTGTGCCATTTTCAGCACTTAAAAGGCCACTTTCCACCAAGAGGAATTAGTCCAGGTCCCATTCTGAACAGGTTTTTGAGTTCTGCGTGAACTCGCCTTGACACTCTGCTGAGTGCGCCGAGGCGTGAAGACGATTTCGCTGCTCTTATGCACCTTTAAAACGCTGCCTTCAGCCTGATCGAGCAGCTCTTCGTGAGTTTCTCTCTCTCTCTCTCTCTCTCTCTCTCTCTCTCTCTCTCTCTCTCTCTCTATCGCACCAACTCGGCTGAACTTCTTTCAAATACGTTTGGCCTTTCTAACATTACCCACAATCCTCTACTACTTCCTCATGGACTGACCCAAGTTTGACCTCACCTCCACCTAAAGAGAGCGATGCGGCGGCGCTTTGGTCTTTGCAGCTCTCTGTTCAAACAGACCATGTTTATCATCCTGGCTGCTTGTTCGAGCTGAATTTCTGTCACGACACATTAGTGTATCACTGCACTGAACTGTGGGACAAACACCAACAACACGTTCACCAACATCACTACTGCTTCTAGTGTCTATGATGGAGTTTTCTGTTAAACTGTCTTATAGTGATGAGGAGGAGACATGAGGATGAAGATAAGTGATAAGAAATGAATGAGGAGGATTGATGAAGATGAGAAAAAGGATTGTGGATGAGAGAGGAGGATGAGGATAAAAGAGAGGAAGTGATGAGGATGGAAGAGGATGAGTGATGAGGATGAAGATGGAAGAGAAGAAGTGATGAGGATGGAAGAGGAGGAGTGATGAGGATGAGAGATGAGGATGAAGATGGAAGAGGAGGAGTGATAATAGATAAATATAAGATATAAGGATGGGTGAGATATGAGGATGAGAATAAAAGAGGAGACGTGATGAGGATGAGGGAAGAGATGGAAGGATCAGAATGGATGAGAAGAATGATAGGTGAGAATAAGATAAGGAGGAGTAATAAGAGATGAGGAGGAGATATTAGGATAAGAATGGATGAGGAGAAGTGATGATAGATGAGGATGAGAGAAGAGAATGAGAATGGATAGGGGTAGGATAAGGATGGATGAGGAGGAGTGATGAGAGATGAGAATTGATGAGGGGGAGGATGAGAGATGAAGATGAGATATTAGGATGAGAATTAGTGAGGAGTTGAGGATGAGGATGGATGAGAATGAAGAGAGATGAGGAGGACAGATGTATGTAGACTGCTGTTTTGGTTGTAAACATAGATTAACAGCACAAACATCCCAAAAACCAAAAAGCAGATGTACGTTGAGTCCCACTGTGAGACAGATGAAGCTCTGTAACAAACAGCAATAGGGTGGGGCACAAGTGGGTGTGGCTCTTTAAACTTTGACCAATCAGAAGTGAGAATTCTAAGGCTGTAGCAATGAAGCTGTAAAGGACCTTTGTGTCCTCCCTCTCCCTCTCTTTCCCATTGTGTTTAACAGTGTTGCTGAAGAACATCTGGCCAGCTGAGACGTTTTGCTGAGTCGTCACTAATTGTTAGATGGATTGCGGTGATACGCGAGGATGTAAATCGTCTCGCAGTCGGGTTTTGCCGCGGTAATAAGAGTCCTGTGGTGGAGTGAAGCTCACGCTGAAGCTAGCGTCCGTGTTGGACTTGCTGTGCTCCTGCATTAGTGCTGTGTGTGTGTGTGTGTGTGTGTGTGTGTGTGTGTGTGTGTGTGTGTGTGTGTGTGTGTGTGTGTGTGTGTGTGTGTGTGTGTGTGTATGCTATGTTATGCCCTGCAGCATTAGCACTGATAAAATGTGTGGATGGGTTTATTTATGAGCTGGGCCACATCTCACACACCCCCACATCTTTCTCTCTCTCTCAGCCATTTTCTTATCAGCTCCAGCAGATAGCAATCCTGAGTAAGAACAGCTACACACACACACACACACACACACACACACACACACACACACACACACACACACACACACACACTGTATCAGTGGTCGTATGTCAGTGAGCTTTTATCAGCACACCGCTCGACTTTTCTCATTCTTGTGTTTGGAAAAAGAAACTGGCTTCTTGTTAATGAAGGTGAGCTTTAGCCCCGCCCACAATCCTGCGTTCATATGCTAGCGCGTTACCAAGCTTCCGTCACGTTTATAGTATCCACCAGAGAAATACGACACGTTTTGTGTTTTCTTCTCGTTCTTCAGCAAGAGGAGGAATGACACCGGACGGCAAAATGTGCTGCAGTTAAGTTAAATGCATAAAAAAATAAAAACAAAACAAAAAAGAAAAGAAAAGAAAAGAAAAGAAAAGAGCGATCTGTGGTTTATCACTGAGCGAGCTGCTGGAACATGCCCAGCACAGCTTCGGGTTTAATTACTCGCCGTGACCAGACACGTCATGTAAAAGCCTGGAACACGTTCTCCATTTATTCTTCTCAAGTTTTTCTATAATATTATTTATTTGCTGGTCCTGGTTTTATCAGAACGTTAGTGAGGATGCTAACAGCAATGTAAATTCGATAAGAACGTCCCAATAACCACGCCCACTTTTCTCTCCTCCCACTCGGCTTATACATACATAGTCCACATTGGTCTCGAAGTTCTAGTGATGGAAAAGTTACATGCTACTGTTTCCAAAGATACAATCGTGTGCTTTTGATTCTTTGGATCTCACTAGGACAAGAGCAAAAACTTTTTAGGGTGCATTTTTATTTTCCTATGAAACGTTGGGACTCCGGATGGGGGCCAGGATGCCTTGCGGCAGTGCAGTTGTCTCGTGTTAAAGCGTGTAATTTTTTTTAAACGTTTGTTGTTGATGTTTCAGTTGTATCTTTTGTCTCTTTCTTTTTAATTGGAGAAAGAAACAGAGTTTGTCCAGCTTCGCCCTCCACTCGTGCACTGGCACTCGTCCGTGTTCCTGCTGTTACATACATATACATATCGTAACGTTTATACATTACACATTAAATTATTAACACCTTACAGTATACTGCCCCCTACTGATTACCAGTCTTTAAAACCCCTGGGTAGGTTAAGCCTTGTCTCCACTTACCTTATTTTCTAGTCACGATGACGTCGTTGTAGCGCATTTCTGTCGTAAGTCAGGGACGACCTGTTTATATACAGTATATATGCTCTGCATAAGGAGTCTGGTGACAGGAAGAAAGGGAGAAAGGGATTAAAGTAAAAGAGAGAGAGAGAGAGAGAGAGAGAGAGAGAGAGAGAGAGAGAGAGAGAGAGAGAGAGAAAGAGGGGAAGAAAGGTGTTCTCTTGGGGAAATACGTGACTTTGCTAAAAGCTTAAAAAGCTGTAAAGCGTGAGGAGAGAAGCTGCGTTCCCTCAGAGACAATGAGAATTTAATGAACGTCTTCAGGGAAGCTGTTTGTTTCTCGATTGACTCTTTCTCTCTCTCTCTCTTTCTCTGGAGGATGACTGTACGAGAGAGGGAGAGGGAGAGGGAGATGAGAAGAAAAAAGGATGAGTTTGTCATCTGCCAATTCTGTTAGATCAAACACACATTCAAGTGGTGCCATTTCTTTTAATAAGGACCTGATAGAGGGTCTTAGGAAAGGAAAAGAGAGAGAGAGAGAGAGAGAGAGAGAGAGAGAGAGAGAGAGAGAGAGAGAGAGAGAGAGGTAGTAGGAGGGGGGAGACAGAGAGGGAGAGGGAGGGGGAAGATAAATAGAGAATGAGAGACAGACAGACAGACAGACAGACAGACAGATAGATAGATAGATAGATAGAGAGAGAGAGAGAGAGAGAGAGAGAGAGAGAGAGAGAGAGAGAGAGAGAGCTTGGCTGCCTCCTACTGTCTGAGACTGGAATAAAGGGTTAAAATGTCAGTGTTTTAGCTCCATGCTAGTGAACATGACTAGCGCCTGATAAAACGCTATCGCTAACAAACCAGGAGTTCCACTAGAGCTCTATTGATGGTGCTTGTTAGCGACGTAGCATGACTTAGCTTCTATTTTTCAATGTTAGAAGCTGCATTTCTTCCTCTAAAAGTCTTTATATATAAAAAAAGAAATAAATTAATAAACCCTCTGATGATTTTTTTTTTATCTTTTCTCTCCTCTGTGTCTGACAGCAGTGTGAGAGAAACAATCATCTCTTAAAGCGCAGGATCGTTTCAACACCCCGTGCTGGTGTTTAATAAAGACACCATCATCACCATTTCATCCCCGGAGATCAGATCAAACATTTACTAGCAATGAAAACAAATACAGTGTCGCCATGGAAACCAGCTGGGGGCGGGGGGGGGGGGCTATTTATGGTTATTGTGCTTATGATGGTTATTGAGGTGTTGTTGATGGTTATTGGGGTGGTTATGATGGTTATTGAGGTGGTTATGATGGTTATTGAGGTGGTTATGATTGTTATTGAGGTGGTGCTGATGGTTATTGAGGTGGTGCTGATGGTTATTGAGGTGGTGCTGATATTGAGGTGGTTATGATGGTTATTGAGGTGGTGTTGATGGTTATTGAGGTGGTGCTGATGGTTATTGAGGTGGTGCTGATGGTTATTGAGGTGGTGCTGATGGTTATTGAGGTGGTGTTGATGGTTATTGAGGTGGTGCTGATGGTTATTGAGGTGGTGTTGATGGTTATTGAGGTGGTGCTGATGGTTATTGAGGTGGTGTTGATGGTTATTGAGGTGGTGTTGATGGTTATTGAGGTGGTGTTGATGGTTATTGAGGTGGTGCTGATGGTTATTGAGGTGGTGCTGATGGTTATTGAGGTGGTGCTGATGGTTATTGAGGTGGTGCTGATATTGAGGTGGTGCTGATGGTTATTGAGGTGGTGCTGATGGTTATTGAGGTGGTGCTGATGGTTATTGAGGTGGTGCTGATGGTTATTGAGGTGGTGTTGATGGTTATTAGGGTGGTGCTGATGGTTATTGAGGTGGTGCTGATGGTTATTGAGGTGGTGTTGATGGTTATTGAGGTGGTGCTGATGGTTATTGAGGTGGTGTTGATGGTTATTGAGGTGGTGCTGATGGTTATTGAGGTGGTGTTGATGGTTATTGAGGTGGTGCTGATGGTTATTGAGGTGGTGCTGATATTGAGGTGGTGCTGATGGTTATTGAGGTGGTGCTGATGGTTATTGAGGTGGTGCTGATGGTTATTGAGGTGGTGTTGATGGTTATTGAGGTGGTGCTGATGGTTATTGAGGTGGTTATGATGGTTATTGAGGTGGTGCTGATGGTTATTGAGGTGGTGTTGATGGTTATTGAGGTGGTGTTGATGGTTATTGAGGTGGTGCTGATGGTTATTGAAGTGGTGCTGATGGTTATTGAGGTGGTGTTGATGGTTATTGAGGTGGTGCTGATGGTTATTGAGGTGGTGCTGATGGTTATTGAGGTGGTGCTGATGGTTATTGAGGTGGTGCTGATGGTTATTGAGGTGGTGTTGATGGTTATTGAGGTGGTGTTGATGGTTATTGAGGTGGTGCTGATATTGAGGTGGTTATGATGGTTATTGAGGTGGTGCTGATGGTTATTGAGGTGGTGTTGATGGTTATTGAG
>JBCEWE010001757.1:17500-23745 GCA_039877035.1 Silurus lanzhouensis
AAAACCATGAAGAGTGTGTGAGGAAATCAGTGTGTAAGAAACCTGGTGTGATGTTCACAGGTGCAGCTCCGACACTGGAGACTCCTTCCCATGGCTCCATACTGAAATCATCACCACCTCAACAGTTACTTTCAGAATATGAGGGGAAAAAACAGAAAAGAGGGAGAGAGAGAAATAGGGGGAATAGGAAGAAAGGAGAGCAGGAAAAAGAGAGGAGAGATGGAGAGAGGGAAAGAGATGTATAAAATGGAAGGAGAGAAGAAATTAGGTTAATAGGAAGAGAGGAGAGAGATATGGATAGAAAGAGAAGAGAGAAAGAAAAATAGAAAGGGAGGGGAGAGGGAGGGAGAGAGACTGAAAGAGGGGGCATTGAGCATGAGAAAGAGGTACAAAGAGAGAGGAGATGGAAAGCCATGGATAGAAAGAGAAGGATAGAAACAGAAAGAGAGGTGGATAGAAATAAATGAGAGAGAGATGGATAGAAAGAAAGAAAGAGCAGTAGGAGGGAAAACAATAAAAGAGAGATGAGAGAGAGAGATGGACAGAGACGGGGAGACTGAGAGTGAGAAAGAGGTAGAAAGTGATGGATAGAAACAAAGAAGAGAGGGAAGGTGGATAGAAAGAAAAGGGAGGGACGGCGGTGGGGAGTGAGTAAGAAGGAAAAAGAGATGGATGGAAAAAGAGAAAAAAAGAGAAAGAGAGACGGACAGTGAAAGAAAATAAATGGATAAAAAGAGCCAATCGAGGGATAGATAAAAAGAGAGGAGAATAAAAAGAGAGGAAAGAGAGAGGGATTGATTGAAAGAGAGAAGAGGGAAGAAAGCATGGGGGATAAAGAGAAGGGAGATGGCTAAAAAGAGTAGATAGAGGGAGAGACTGAAAAAGAGAGATAAAAAGAGAGAGAGAGAGAAAGAGAGAGAGAGATTATGTATGGTACACATTCAACACACACATCACCGTGTGTGTGTGAGTGTGTGCATGTGTGTGTGTGTGTGCACGCGTGTGTGTGGGTGCGCGTGTGTGTGTGTGTGTGTGTGTTTGGTCCCCAATCCAGTCACCAGCATTTGCTTGAATCTCTCAGTCAGATGCTTCTAATTCCCTGCTGTCCAACAAAATGATGCAATCACAGTGTAACACACTGTGCACACACACACACACACACACACACACACACACACACACACACACACACACACACACACTGTATAGTTGTATATAACGGATATAAATATGATGTTAGATGTATTAATTACAGTCAGAATGACCTGTGAGATCTGTAAAGTGTGTGAATATGATGGACTGATCTTCACTTCTCACAAGCACTGCTGAACCTCACGCATCCTCGACCCCCACATACCAGAAACACCAGACCAGACCTTCTGCTTTGCTGAAGTTCTGCCCCAGACATCTAGACATGACAATGTTTTTACATTTAGTTTAAACCTGTGATGGAAGGCTGATTAGATTTATGGTATTTGGCAGACGTAATTGAACAGGTGTATTTCATACGGCTAAACAGTTACAGGGTCAAGGGCCATGCTCAGGGGCCCATCATAGTGTGGCTGGGATTTTAACTCATGACCTTTGGCTCCAAAGACCAACGTCTTAAAGACTAAGCAAACACTTTCCTGATTAGTTACTCAGATCCTGGATGTCACCTATTTTTCCTTCTTCAGACACATCAACTTTCTGAACGGAGTCAAATAGATCTTTATATCATTCACTTCACCTGTGTGTTCACTGTATTGCCAAAAGTTTGACCGTAAGTTTGGCAGAGAAGTTCCACTCTTCCAGGACTTGTGGAGGTTCAATTAAGCCACAAGGATGTTAGTAAAGTCAGGTACTGATGGAGGTGAGGTGAAGAGGCTCCTGTGCAGTCAGCGTTTACATTCATCCCAATAGTTTTCAATAGGGATTGGAGCTCTACAGCAGGAGATCCTCCACATCTTCCAACCCATGGAAAGCAGATGTTCACGGGGCTGGAGCATCGTCATGCTGGAACAGGTTTGGGTCTCCTAGTTCAAGTGCCAGCGCATCCAAAGACATCCTATACAACTATCTGCCTCTAAGTTCGGAGGAGAAGCTCAGGTGGCTGGGAAAGTCAGGTGTCCCAATACTTTTGGCAAAATAGTTAATAAATCTCAGTGTGAATAGTGTGTGTGATTAGCAGGAGGCTCAGATGTGAGTTATGAGCATAGAACATGCAGAAAACGTTCAAACGAGAAACAATTAAAGAAAAACACCACTAGGAGCTAACACCAACAGCTTCATAACTAGCTCATAAATCTTTCTTGTGTTCTCTCTCTCTCTCTCTCTCTCTCTCTCTCTCTCTCTCTCTCTCTCTCTCTGACTATATCTTTGCGGTATGTGTTGTCTTTCTGTTCTCCTGCAACATTGAGCTGAGGTGAACGAGGCTGGAACAGCATGAAGGCATAATAATTAACCTTGCAGATGCACCACACTGCCCCCTAGTGTCTGCCTCTATTCAGCTGAGCCCCAGGTATAAGCCCTGACTTTTTGTTCAGGTTTATTCAGAAGGTAAGAGTCTCACATTTGCTGCCAGGCCGAATGAAGAGTCGAACAAATCCAGGAACTCGAGCGAGGTTTTTTTTTTTTTTTTTTTTTTTTTTTTTTTTACTGCAAGCACTTCACTTCAGTGCTCTGAGCTGAAAAGCAAACGCAATGATACAAATGAATCCAAAATTCAGTGCGCAGGAGAAACATGAGGATCAGGCCAGACTGAGACACTCTGATGGAGTGTGTAATGGATGAATTAACAGAGGGTTGGATTAAAAGACAGATTAATTAGAGGTATTAGGAGATGAGTATGCTGAGTGGATTATAGAGAATAGGTGGATCGAATACTGCCAAGATTCAGGACTGGATTGTTGTAAGGATAAAAACTGATAATTGATGGATGGATGATTGAGAGAAAGGTGGATTTGTAGTGATTGGAAAAGTGTGGATCAGTGATTGGGTGTTGGGAACAGTGCAGAGTTGAACTAAATTGTAAACACACACACACACACACACACACACACACACACACACACACACACACACAGGTCAAACAAATGCTGATGCTTGTACTGGGTTGGAGAATCTGCCCATGTCATTGAAAAGGTGTATAAATATTTATCATCGTTACAAAGAGATGAAGTGAACCTGTGGATGGATGAGGGATCTGGAATACTGGCAACCGTGTGTGTGTGTGTGTGTGTGTGTGGGTGGGTGGGTGGTGGATGGGTGGGTAGCTGCTCATTAGGCATTGGGCAACTTCCTTTAGCTCATTAGCTACTTCATCATCCCTGAAAGCTCGTTTTTTTTCAACAAGTCTGTCTTAATTAAGCTCTCTCGCTCTCTCTCTCTCTCTCTCTCTCTCTTCTCTCTCTCTCTCTCTTCTCTCTCTCTCTCTCTCACACACACACAACACACACACACACACACATTAGCATACTTTTTCAGAGACAAAAAGAACCAACGCATTCCTTTTCTGTATATCTGCATTCCTTTCTGTCTGCTTGGGAATCCCGTCATTCTCTTCACATTCCCCTCATTTAGCTCGCTAGCTTTTTCTTCTGCTGCTCATCCTGACTAAACTGAAGTGTGTTATCATGACCTTCACTCTTCTGGGCAGATGTTTCACTAGATTTTGTGAAGATTCATTCAGCTAAAAGTGTGTTAGTAAATTCAGGTAGGTGATGTAGGTGAGAAGGTGAGGAGATTCCTGGGGTGCAGTCAGTGTTCACATTCATCCCAAAGGTGTTCAATAGGTTTTATAGCAGGAGATCTTCCACATCTTCCAACGCATGGAAAGCAGATCTTCATGAAGCTGGCTTTGTGCACAGGAGCATCGTCATGGTGGAAAAGGTTTGAAGGCACATGTCATGTTACAGCATCCAAAGACGCTGATTGCGTGGCTCCACCTTTGTGCCAATAGTGTGTGATTCTTCTGTTTGGTATCTGTGAATTTCAGCACAAATTCATTTATTTGATTGGATATTTGATTTGTATTGATTGCAAGAGACTGAACAGGATTCACACGTTTACTGTACTGTATTAGTTTCCGTTCATTTCTTAGATGTCATCAATTTTCAGAAACTCAACTGAAGGTTCACGAGATTCACCTTTGACCTGTTTTAGAGAACTGGTTGATTATTGGTTGATCTGATGTCGTTCACTCGCCTTCATCAGTGACCTTCAACATTCATCTGCACAATTCATCAATTCAACACATTTACAGAATAAAAGTTTAATAGAAATTTGAGATGACGGATTCTGACGACTGGTTTAATCAGGTAGGTAGGTAGGTAGGTAGGTGGGTAGGTAGGTAGGTGGGTGGGTAGGTGAGTAGGTAGGTAGGTGGGTGGGTAGGTAGGTGGGTAGGTAGGTGGGTAGGTGGGTAGGTAGGTAGGTGGGTGGGTAGGTGAGTAGGTAGGTAGGTGGGTGGGTAGGTAGGTGGGTAGGTAGGTGGGTAGGTAGGTAGGTGGGTGGGTAGGTAGGTGGGTAGGTAGGTAGGTAGGTGGGTAGGTAGGTAGGTGGGTGGGTAGGTAGGTGGGTAGGTAGGTAGGTAGGTGGGTAGGTAGGTAGGTGGGTGGGTAGGTGGGTAGGTAGGTAGGTGGGTAGGTAGGTAGGTGGGTGGGTAGGTAGGTAGGTAGGTAGGTAGGTAGGTGGGTAGGTAGGTAGGTGGGTGGGTAGGTAGGTGGTAGGTAGGTAGGTAGGTAGGTGGTGGTGGGTAGGTAGGTAGGTGGGTGGTAGGTAGGTAGGTAGGTAGGTAGGTGGTAGGTAGGTAGGTAGGTGGGTGGTGGGTAGGTAAGGGGTGGGTAGGTGAGTAGTAGGTGGGTAGGTAGGTAGGTGGGTAGGTAGGTAGGTAGGTAGGTGGGTGGGTAGGTGGTGGGTAGGTAGGTAGGTGGGTAGGTAGGTAGGTGAGTGAGTAGTAGGGAGCCTTTATTCATCCCAGAGGGAAACATAACATACTCTGTAGCACAGAAAGTCAAAAGTAAACTACATTTGAGAACAAATCTAAATAGATGTACAGTATGTAAAGCAGAGAAAGAAACAGTGTGTACAGATACAGTCAGGGAAGTCACGGCTCAGAGGTAAAACTTCTGATTTAAAGGTTGTGAATTCAAATCCCAGCACATCAAGCCCCCCTGCTGCCCTGGATGCTGGATTTTAAGCCCTCGATCAAGGCTATTAACCCTCATCTGGTTAGATGTATATATGAGGTAAGTCGCTCTGGATGAAGGTGGATTGAAGTGTCTGGGGCTGGGAATGTATCCAGTGTGAGGGTGTGATGTAGGAGTGCAGCTGGTTTCAGTGTAGACTTAAGATGAATTAAAGGGTTCGAAGTCAACATCGTAAACAACGTAACAGCAAAAGACTGAATGCATTAAAATGACAAGGGAAATAATGGAAACAGAGATGTTATGAAGCTGGAGTCAGAGTGCAGGGTCACAGCGAGGGGACTTTTCCTGCCATATGTGGTTTTCTTCTAAACTTCCCAGAAGAGTGGAGGGAATTATAAGAGCGATTCGGGACTAAACATGGTCAAACTTTTGATAAATAGAGTGTATGTAAACTTTTGGCGATATAGTGAAATATTGAGTGTACAATGTTACAACATTATACAGAGTGTAAATCAGATATACATATCAAGTCAAGTGAAGTTTATTTCTGTAGCGCTTTTTACAACACACATTGTCTCAAAGCAGCTTTACAGAATTGAACAGTGAAGGGTGAATGGTGTGTGTTTATCCCTGATGCACCATGGAGACTGTGGTGAAGGAAAAACTCCTTAGATGTTAGAGAGAAACCTTGAGAGGAACCAGACTCAAAAGCAGAACCTCATCCTCATTTGGGTGACATCAAGAGTGTGATTATAGTCTTTAAACACTACAGAAACTGGAGAGTGAGAACTAACATGAGCACTGGAGTGTGTGATTATGAATGATGATCTTTCTACAGTCTTTACAGTCATTATGGGTATAAACTAGGAGCTACTGACAACTCATAAAATATCTCAACATCTGAGATCACAGATCAGCATCAGCTTCTCCATGCCAGAGCTTTAAACACTCCAGGAGTGGTCAAAACTCCACACATGTAGTGGGATCCAATTGGCACTGTACGTCTTTAGATGGTTCGAGATGTTTGCGAGTTCGGCCATCTACTTCTTTAAAGGTCCATAATTCATGAGGTGGGACGTGACTGAAGCTGGAGCAACCTCAGGGTGTCTCGGGATG
>JBCEWE010001758.1:0-23744 GCA_039877035.1 Silurus lanzhouensis
AATGTGCTTTGGGAC
Organism: Silurus lanzhouensis; assembly: GCA_039877035.1. NCBI lineage: Eukaryota > Metazoa > Chordata > Actinopteri > Siluriformes > Siluridae > Silurus > Silurus lanzhouensis. The sequence goes on from JBCEWE010001758.1 coordinate 16, forward strand.
ACTTTTTGAGTTACTGAGGAGGAGCAGGCTTGTGGAGGGTAAACAGAAATTAGCTGTAGCTCTGTTTTTTTTTATTGGCTAAAATAATAAACCAAACTTTGATTGGGTGGGCATGACGCAACTGCTACGCCAGCCCTGCTGCAGATGAGTATTTACATAAATAACCTTCCAAACAAGGCAGTTAAAATACAAACCAAGTTATTCTATAAAAGGGTATCCAAAGTTTCTATACCCAAGGTAATATATGGTACTGATTTAAGACTGATGTGCATGGTTCGAACTCAGGTGACTATTAACGTGTTAGGGTAAATGTTTTGAGATGGTGTATTTCATTGGGGCTTTTTTTATTGCCATTGGGTGTTCCAGAAACAGAGTCACTGAATGCACATTTTACTATATGGTACATCATATAGTCCACTGGAGCCATGGCTATCAGAACAGGCCAATTTGGGGCCTTCAGACATCTGGAGATATGCAATTTAGTAAAATATTTATTTTTAAATTAAAATTCGCTTACACTTTTGACAATCTGATTTTAATTTCTTAAGCTGGATTTTTTTTTTTTAATGACTATTTATTTGTTGAGTATGCATTTGTTTATTTGTTTGCTTATTTAACGAATGTTTGCACTAGAGGGCGCCATTGATAAGAAATCGCAAGTCAGCAATATTAATGGCACAGCAATGAGAAGGACGAGCAACACAGTTTTACCTCCTATTAGTCTAATGCAGAACAAGGTCTCACACACAGCAAAGAGCCAGCATGTGTACTGTTCTCATCACATTTCTGCCACACTATTAAGTCTTGCAGGTAAGCATAATATATTCTAAACAATCAATAGCTATAAATAACAATGTCAAGATTGATTTTCTATTTGATATAATATTCCCTGCTCTCTTTATCTCTGCACAGGCTCCGCTGTTTGTTCTGTATTCCAAAATCCTCCAGATCTCATAAAGTATAAAGAGGAGTTTGTTGAGATGATATGTGAGCATACTGTAAAAAACTATGACCGCATCCTGTGGTACAAACACAACCAGGACACAGGATTTCAATTCATCGGTTATCTAAACACCTTTATTCCACGGACAGAGCCAGAATTCGAAACAAAAATCACTTTGAGTGGTGATGGCAAAAAGAACAGCTCTTTGATCATTAAAAGTGTTTTAGTGAACGACAGTGCTGTGTATTTCTGTGCAGCTTATTACACAGTGCTGTAGATCAGCTCACTTCACTACAAAAATGTTTATCTGATCCAAACTAGAACACCTGGAACTGTGGACTGGATTCGAGATAATGTTGGTAAACCATGAACAGACACACAACAGTGAGGTTTGAAGACTTGTTTGCATGTGATCTAATTTAACTTATATTAGAAGTCATATCCATGCTGTTTCAAATATAATATTTCTCACATTTAATTCTAATGATACATGATTCCACATATATATATATGCACAGGGAAAACAAGCAAACAAAAATGTAAAACTAATAAACATTTTATTATTAATATATACTAGAGTAGGTAATATAACCTAAATACTCTAGATTATTCTAGAACTCTACATTACTAGTAATAAATAAAAGTACATATCTAAGGGTTTTGTATATACATGGATTGGATTTCACATCAAAAGCTTAGGTATAATATGAATGTGTATGGTTCAGTTTACCTCACAGGTCCAAGTTCAGGATAGTGTTTATATGGAGAAGGATTGGCTCCCGGTTTCTGTGTAGAATTTCTACCAGGTTTTTCGGATTTCACCTGTAGATATACTGGTACAGTACAGACCAAAAGTTTGGACACACCTTCTCATTCAAAGAGTTTTCTTTATTTTCATGACTATGAAAATTGTAGAGTCACACTGAAGGCATCAAGGGCTATTTGACCAAGAAGGAGAGTGATGGGGTGCTGTGCCAGATGACCTGGCCTCCACAGTCACGGGACCTGAACCCAATCGAGATGGTTTAGGGGTGAGCTGGACCGCAGAGTGAAGGCAAAAGGGCCAACAAGTGCCAAGCGTCTCTCGGGGAACTCCTTCAAGACTGTTGGAAGACCATTTCAGGTGACTACCTCTTGAAGCTCATCAAGAGAATGCCAAGAGTGTGCAAAGCAGTAATCAAAGCAAAAGGTGGCTACTTTGAAGAACCTAGAATATGACATTTTTCAGTTGTTTTACACTTTTTTGTTATGTATATAATTCCATATATAATTCCACATGTGTTAATTCATAGTTTTGATGCCTTCAGTGTGAATCTACAATTTTCATAGTCATGAAATAAAGAAAACTCTTTGAATGAGAAGGTGTGTCCAAACTTTTGGTCTGTACTGTATATTGGCAAAGTATTGGGTCACCTGGTCATATGTATGTTATGTGTTTTTGAGCATTGCATTCCACATTTAGTCCAATTCGCTCTTATAATTCCTTCCACTCTTCTGGGAAGCTGTTCTAATAGATTTTGGAGTGTGCTTCAATACATACATGGGATACCTTTTAAATGCTTTTCCAAAGCCTGAGGCAGAATTTTAAACCAAAATCAAACTGAATGGTTATGGGAACTACTGTTTCAATCAGTGTTGTGCTCGTTACTAAAAAATAGTAACTAGTTACAGTTACTCGTTACTTCATTCAAAAAGTAACTCCGTTACTTCGTTGATTACTTACACCAAAAAGGCACGTTACTGTTAAACGTTTTTTAAAGAACGTTCTTTAATGTTCCCATTAATGCCCTTTTATGCGTTATGGTCTATACAAACACAAAACTGACTTAAACACACAGTCATTTTTAAACACTATTTATTAAAGTCAGAGCAGCACAAACTGAATATATCACAAGGATTTCTGAAATAAATAACAAAACAAGCTAAATAATATATTCACAATCAAAAACTAAAGTGGCTTCTACTGTTGTGTTGAGCTCTTAAACATGTTCCTTTCACAGCTGAAGTATGAAAACAGAACACTGGGTAAGCTTCTAGCTTCGTCGAGGCATGTAGATTCTGAAGGAGCTTCGGCAGATTGGAGTTGCTGTTTATCGCAGTAGATACGACCTTCGAACCAGAAAGACACAGCTTACATTTGACAGTTTTTGTCTTTATACTCAACTAAAGTGAAATAATGAGCATATTTCCACTTTGAGAAACTCATCTTGCTCTCGCCTCGACTCGCCATTACTGCCGCACAGACATGAATAAATGGAAACACGCCCACAGTGCGTTTTCTTCGTGTTTACAGTGGTTCATCCACCAATCCTACAATGCGATGCTGCTGTAAGCAGGTTAGACTGTAGGCTACACTTCAGCCGAAATTAATTTATTAAAAAAGTAACAGGTAACGCACCATACGGTAACGGTAACGGAGTTACTTTATTTTTAAAAGTAACACGTTACAATATTAGTTACTGTCAAAGTAACGCGTTACCGGTTACCGGTATTACTAGTAACGCGTTACTGCCCAACACTGGTTTCAATACTGTGTATTTCTGTGCAGATTATCACACAGTGCTGTAATAGCTCACTTCACTACAAAATCCCTTATCTGATCCACAATACACCCAAACCAGAACACATGGAGCTGCCATAAAATACTCAAACAGCAAGGATGCAAATCATGATCAGATACAGGTCCAGAATTCAATCAAGTGTGTCTTTACCCCAGCAAATTGTATGACTTTACACAAAAATCTTTTATTATGTCTATTTTTTGGTTGTGCAGCATCTGATTAGCTTCTATTACATTGGGCGTATGCCTGTACCATCCCAACAGGGCCGTTTCTAGCCCCGCCGCATGGATTTGCCCTCCCACCACAATGCTCCATTCCCACACCATACAAATCATTTACTGCCTTTCATCAAAAAGGTTAAATACTTTTAAAAATCATTGCAAAATTGACCGAATTCAATACATTTAAACATATAACAAGCTATATAAGGGGCAAGGGTGGCAGTGGGTCAAGGGGGTGCTCACTGGGGCCCCACCGAGCTGGTTGTGCCCTAGGCGACCGACTAATTTGCCCATACCTAGAAACAGTGCTGCATCCTAGGACCACCTGCTTTACTTTGCAGAGCTGAAATGTTGACCTTTGTGGAACTCTGCATTTATTACAATGTGATGTCACTGACCTGAGCAATGGCACATCATGATAACATTTCCTTTTTAAAAACATTTTTTTTAATAAACCAAAAGTTATAGTGTCTTATGGCCAACATCTTCATGACATCAAAGCAAATCTATAAACAGAATTTAAACAGTCAATAACTCTTATAAAAAAATATTTGTTTACCTCCATCCTGTCACTTCAATGAGTGAATGTCATTGATGCAAAATAAAAGAGGGATTATTGACGCTGACTTTGTGGGTGGAGTTATGACATCACATCATACAAAAAAAAAAAAATTATTTAACCTAAACAGTCTACTTCAGTCATTATCCCTTTCTTCAAGAGTCACCATGGTCATAATTCTATTAATTTTTCAGTCACTCTACTGTATTACAGGTAATAATTTTTTAAGCCCCTGTAGTAAAATAACTGCTGTATATGTACAACAATCAAAATAGAAGAATAAACATTTGATAAGCGTATGTGAAAAGAAGAAGATAATATTTGTTGTTTATCCACAGGAGTTGCTGGAGCGAATGATGTCTCTCAGTCCAATGAAATCTTGATTAAAAATGGTCAATCAACCACAATGACCTGCTCACACACCAAGGGTACATCTTACGATCGGATGTATTGGTATCGTCAGTATAATGGAGAGAGTATTGAACTCATAGTGTACTCTCCTACATATGGCACTCCAGAGTTTGGAAAGTTCAGCCAAAGTAAATTTGCAGTGACTAAATCAAATCCTGAAAGCGGCTCTTTCACAGTAAATAATGTGGACTATAATGACAGTGCTGTGTATTTTTGTGCCGTGAGTGAACACAGTGTTATAACTCCAGGGCAGAGCTGTACAAAAACACACTGGGGGTCTCAGAATTGGAGATGCCTAAAGATGGCAGTATGATGCAACAAATTCTGATAAAGAATTATAATGAATTTAAAGTCTATTTTCCCCTATGTGGAGTCTGGCAGGGTTTTGTGTGTCTTATTTTGTGTCATTTATCAAATGATTTGTTTTCTATCAGCCAATGATAATAATGAACACTGACACAGGTAACATTATACTCCTAGTCGTTTAGTGCAATAGAGTCAAGGCTGTTAAAGTGCAAAGAGCAAAATGAAGAAGATTTAAAGCATCTGTGCATTTTTTTTTTCTTTTACAGACAGTGGTTCAAAACCACTGTAAACTTTCTGAATCATGTCAGACGTCTCTGTGGCAGGTTTGTTAAGTTTCCCACAGAATTTCACATTTGCTATTTTTTTATAACTTGCTGACCATGATGAAATCACAAACGTGGTAACGCACATCGTCAAAATAGCACCAGTTGCACAGCTCCCAATGTACACAGGACAATGTCTTTTTGGCACACTCGCTTATGAAGAGTGCTGCTCCCTATAACTGTGCATTTTAGCTGTTCTTGGCTGTTCCCGCTAGGGTGAGCCCTTTAGATTCGAGTGGCATATCAGTGTTACACCACAGAAGAAGAGAAAAAGAGGATGGAGTGTTGCCTCCTAATGCAGAGTAGACTCACATACACACAGCACAAAAGTCCAACATGATCAATGCTTTCATCATATTTTCTGTCACACTTCTGTATCTTCCAGGTAAATATTTCCAATATATAATAATTTTTTTTAAAGTATATAACTAACAGCATCAAGCCTAAATGTTTTTTTCTCTCCACAGGTTCTGGGGTTTGTTCTGTATTTCAGACTCCTCCTGATCTCATCAGAAATCTAAATGAGATTGCTGAGATCAAGTGTGCACACAATGTATCGAGCTATAATCGCATTCTGTGGTACAAACACAGTCAGGACACAGAATTTACATTCATGGGATACATTTTTGCTACTTCTTTAAAGCCTGAGGCAGAATTTACAACCAAAATCAAACTGAGTGGTGATGGGAGCAAAAACGGTACTTTGACCATAAACAGTGTTTCCGTAAACGACAGTGCTGTGTATTACTGTGCAGCTTATTACACAGTGCTGTAGATCAGCTCACTTCACTACAAAAACCTTCATCTGATCAGCATGACCTCCCCACCAGAACACCTGGAGCTGTGGTGGGATTTGATTTATTGCCATGCAAAGATGTTCAGTGTTTAGATAGCAGTTTCTTTTTGCATTTATTATAACATTTTCTCTAATAATGTTAGCAATATGTTTCTTTTTGACAAATTTATTTTTTATTAATAAAATGTAATATATAGTGCCTTAAAAATGTGCATTTATTACAATGTGATGTCACTGACCTGAGCAATGGCACATCATGATAACAAAATTTCCTTTTAAAAAGGTTTTTTTGAATGAACTAAGAGTTATAGTGTCTTATGGCCAACATCTTCTTGACATCAAAGCAAATCTATAAACAGAATTTAAACAGTCAATAACTCTTATAAAAAATTATTTGTGTATCTTAATCTTGTCACTTCAATGAGTGATCGTCATTCATGCAAAATAAAAGATGGATTATTGACGCTGACTTTGTGGGTGGAGTTATGACATCACATCATACAAAAAAATTATTTATCATAAACAGTCCTACTTCTGTCATTATCCTTTTCTCCAAGAGTCACCATGGTCATAATTCTATTAATTTTTCAGTCACTCTACTGTATTACAGGTAATAATTTTTTAAAGCCCCTGTAGTAATATAACTGCTGTATATGTACATTAATCAAAATAGAAATATAAACATTTGATAAGCATATGTGAAAAGAAGACGATAATATTTGTTGTTTATCCACAGGAGTTGCTGGAGCGAATGATGTCTCTCAGTCCAATGAAATCTTGATTAAAAAGGGTCAATCAACCACAATGAACTGCTCACACACCAAGGGTACATCTTACGATCGGATGTATTGGTATCGTCAGTATAATGGAGAGAGTATTGAACTCATAGTGTACTCTCCTACATATGGCACTCCAGAGTTTGGAAAGTTCAGCCAAAGTAAATTTGCAGTGACTAAATCAAATCCTGAAAGCGGCTCTTTCACAGTAAATAATGTGGACTATAATGACAGTGCTGTGTATTTTTGTGCCGTGAGTAAACACAGTGTTATAGCTACAGGGCAGAGCTGTACAAAAACACACTGGGGGTCTCAGAATTGGAGACGCCTAAAGATGGCAGTATGATGCAACAAATTCTGATAAATGTAAAGTCTATTTTACCCTATGTGGAGTCTGGAAGGGTTTCGTGTGTTCTTATTTTGTGTCATTTATTAAATATCATAATCATATGTTTTCTATCAGCCAATGATAATAATGAACACTCTGACATTTCTGAGGTAACATTATACTCCTAGTTGTTCAGTGCAAAAGAGCCATGACTGTTAAAGTGGTGTCCAAGAGCAACAAGAAGGAGATTCTAAGCATCTGTGCATTTTTTGTTATTTTACAGACATGTACAAAACCAGTATTTATTACTGATATCTAAAAGTTCATTGACTAGACACCTGAATTCATTCAGAAATCAGTGAAACACATTTAGATATAAGCTCAAAGCTCAAAAAACAGATTATGTTTGTAAAATAGGTTTGTGATGATGGGGCCATTAGTTATAGATGTATATTTTACTTGAGTGTGCTAAGCTCATTCATCATAACACATGTTTTGTATATTTTATGTTTATGTTTTTTTATATATTTCACATTTAATTGTGTGTATGTACTTCCTGCATAAATGTAGTACATAAATGTTATATATGAGGTGTGTTACTAATAATCCTCAACATGAAGGACAGATCATCCCTGGCACGCTGATGTGACGAGTTCTTCTGCTCTTGATAAGTGTGTGCCACTCAAAACACTTCGAACAACTCATTGCAGCATCGCTGTAAACTTTCTGAATTATGTCAGACGTCTCTGTGGCAAATTTGTTAAGTTGCACACAAAATTTCACTTTTGCAATTTTTTATAACTTGCTGACTATGATGAAATCACAAACGTGGTAACGCACATCGTCAAAATAGCACCAGTTGCACAGGTCCCAATGTACACAGAACAATGTCTTTTTTGGCACACTCGCTTATGAAGAGCGCTACTCCCTTTAACTGTGCACTTTAGCTGTTCTTGGCTGTTCCCGCTAGGGTGAGCCCTTTAGATTCGAGTGGCATATCAGTGTTACACCACAGAAGAAGAGAAAAAGAGGATGAAGTACTTCTTAATGCAGAGTAGACTCACATACACACAGCACAAAAGTCCAACATGATCAATGCTTTCATCATATTTTCTGTCACACTTCTGTGTATTCCAGGTAAATATTTCCAATATATAATAATTTTTTTTATTATATAACTAACAGCATCAGTCCTAAATGTCTTTTTTTTTTCTCTCCACAGGTTCTGGGTTTGTTCTGTATTTCAGACTCCTTCTGGTCTCATCAGAAATCTAAATGAGATTGCTGAGATCAAATGTGCACACAATGTATCGAGCTATAATCAAATTCTGTGGTACAAACACAGTCAGGACACAGGATTTACATTCATGGGATACCTTTTAAATGCTTTTCCAAAGCCTGAGGCAGAATTTGAAGCCAAAATCAAACTGAGTGGTGATGGGAGCAAAAACGGCTCTTTAACCATAAACAGTGTTTCAGTAAACGACAGTGCTGTGTATTACTGTGCAGCTTATTACACAGTGCTGTAGATCAGCTCACTTCACTACAAAAACCTTTATTTGATTAAATCAGGAGCACCTGCAGCAGTACATTGTATTTGATTTTGTGCCAATAAAAAACACAGCGTCGTTCAGTTTTTTTCATATACCTAAAACCTTCCCTAAAACTAACATTAGTTTTTACACCCTCTTTGTGGGTGAAGCTACTGTATGATATCACCTTAGATCACTGCTCTAATTAATCTTACACAGTCTTAGTTCTGTCTGTAGGCAAGTCTGTAGCTTTGCTATGAAAAGTCCCAATTATTAGAGTTCCATTTGTTTTTCAGTCACTCAGTTGACCTAAAACTATTCTGCTAATCACCAAAATTATTATCATAATAATGATCTAACTGCTGTACATGTTTGTCAATCAAAAGAGGAGACTAATCAGCTTTTTTGTCAGAAGAACACTAATATTTGTTGTTCATCTATAGGAGCTTCTGGCGCAAACATTGTCCAATCCAACCTTATCTGTGCAAAGATAGATCATTTTGCTACAATAATCAGCTTACATACCAAGAGTGTAACATTGATAGTATATGGGGAAGTGGTAGCTCACAGGTTAAGGCACCAGACTTTGGACCAGAAAGAAGTGAGTTCAAATCCCAGCAAAACCAAGTTGCCACTGCGGGGCCCCGATCTGCTCACTTCACCAAATGTCATAAATGTAAGTATGGTGCTAATAGTGTTCTTTCCAACATATGGCACTTCAGAGTTTGGAAAGTTTATCCAAAGCAAATTCCCAGTGATTAAATCAGTTGCTCAGAACACTACAGTATATTTATTGTGTATTCGCAGGGACTAAAGATTTCTTACAGTCTAATATAATTTGGGCTAAAATGGGCCAATCAGCCACAATAAACTCCTCACAAGCCATGAGTGCATTTCATAAACAGATGTCCTGGAGAAAGTATGGAGCTCATAATGTTCACTGTGCCCTATGGCAATTCAGAACAGATGCCTAGAGCAGCTCTAAGATGTGGATTATACTGACAGTGCAGTGTATTTTTGTACCATGAGAGAACACATGGTTAACTACAGGGCAGAGCTGAACAAAAACACACTGCATGTCAGTCCGGATGGAATGGAGACACCTGAAATAACATAACGTCATAACATACAATAATATCACCCTCTCATGATAATTACTGTCAATATTGTTGTATTACTGTATATTATCATTATGATATTTTTTATGAGCGTTTGCCATTATTCATGACATGCTTATGATAAAGTTATGTCTTAACAGTATATAGTTCATCTTGTCAACTACAGGGAGCCCTTTTATATAGTAATGTAACAAATACAGACTAGGCCACTGGTATTTCTCAGACAGGCTCAGGATTCTCACTCATTAATGATGATTCTCTTATTAAAGATCTATATTTTAAAAGTCTAATTTAGTTATAAGAAGAAAAAAAAAGACCTATAGGGGGCAGAACAATGCAAATATCTTTCTTGTCAGAAGTCATGAACATGTACATTTCTTGAAAGCTCTTACACTAAATGTATCGCACTCCCTCATTTGACTTTTGCTGTGCACTATGCTATAAGCTAGAGGGAGTCCTTTCATTAGAAACAGCAATATATGAAATTATATAACAGAACTGCCTAAGTAGATGATGGATGACTGGAGGTCACTCTTTCGATTTTACAACACAGAGACTTAACATGTACACTGTTCTCACCTCTTTAATTGTAACACTATTGTTTCTAACAGGTAAATATGACTGATATAATATAGGTTTTATATGAAACAATTATTATTATTTTAAATGATACTTTGGGATATTTACTTCTTCATTTTGTGTACTATAAGTAAATGCTATATTTTTCTCTTCACAGGTTCTGGGGTTTGTTCTGTATTTCAGAATCCTTCTGATCTCATCAAAAATCAAAATGAGATTGCTGAGATCAAATGTGCACACAATGTATCGAGCTATGATCGCATTCTGTGGTACAAACACAGTCAGGACACAGGATTTACATTCATGGGATACATTTTTGCTACTTCTTTAAAGCCTGAGGCAGAATTTACAACCAAAATCAAACTGAGTGGTGATGGGAGCAAAAACGGTTCTTTGACCATAAACAGTGTTTCCGTAAACGACAGTGCTGTGTATTACTGTGCAGCTTATTACACAGTGCTGTAGATCAGCTCACTTCACTACAAAAACCTTCATCTGATCAGCATGACCTCCCCACCAGAACACCTGGAGCTGTGGTGGGATTTGATTTATTGCCAATAAACCATGCAAAGATGCTCAGTGTTTAGATGGCAGTTTCTATTTGCATTTAATGTAACATTTTCTCTAATAATGTTAGCAATATTTTCTTTTAGACAAAACAATAAATTTTTTTATTTATAAAATGTAATATGTACTGCCTTAGAAATTAGAAATATAGTCCAGCACTCTTCTATCCTGATCAGGAAGGCATAACCTGTTTTTTTCTGAGGAGATTTAAAAAGTCCCGTCTGTGTTACAGGATACTAGAAAATATTTACCGCCGTACCATTGAGAGCATCCTCACTAACTGCATATCAGTTTGGTACAGCAGCTGCACTGTTTCGGACTGTAAAGCCCTTTAGAGGGTGGTGAAAACTGTCCAACGAATCATTGCACTCAGTTTCCCACCTTGGAGAACATTTACAATAAACGGTAGCTGCAAAGGGCGAGGGGCATTATCAAAGACCCCTCTTACCATGGAATATTCTTTCTGTGTATTTTGCACTGCTTATCCACTACACATTTCTTTTCGCACCATCCTTAACTCACTCATTCGCCAGACCCACTTAGAGTGTTTGTTGCCAAAAAGCTCAATCTTAGTCTCATCTGACCAAAGCACACGATCCCAGTTGAAGTCCCAGTACCGCTTAGCAAACTCCAGACGTTTACGTTTGTGAGTGTTAGTGAGAAAAGGCTTTTTCCTTGCATGCCTCCCAAACAGCTTGTTGGCATGTAGAGAGCGTCTGATGGTTGTTTTGGAGACTCTGTGACCCCAAGATGCCACTCTTTGATGCAATTCTGTGACGGTGAGCTTGGGAAATTTTTTTACTTCTCTTACCATCCTCCTCACTGTGCGTTGTGGCAAGATAAACTTGGGACCTCTTCCAGCCTTGTTTGTCACTGTTCCAGTTGTTTTAAACTTCTTAATGATTCCTCTGACTGTAGATACCGGCAAGTTAAGGCGAGTGGCTATTTTCTTGTAGCCATTGCCTGACTTATGAAGGTCGACACACATCTGCCTTACTTGAATGGTGTGTTCTCTTGTCTTTGCCATGTTGACAAATGGGTAAGAGAATTAGGCCTCTGTGTTACGTCATATTTATACCCCAGGGAAACAGGAAATCATGAATTACTAATTAAAAGTCCCTAGATACCCTGACCAACCTTAGCAACTACAGAAAAATATATATAAAAAAAAAAATTTAATTTTTCAGAGGAATTGTTAGGGGTGCCAATAATTGTGGCACACATGATTTCAAGTTTTTTTTTTTTTTCTAAATGTGTGATTTTTTTACCACCAAAGTACTTACTTTCTTTCGGCTTCTCCCGTTAGGGGTCGCCACAGCGGATCCTCCGCACGTTTTGATTTGGCACATGTTTTACGCTGGATGCCCTTCCTAACGCAACCCTCCCCAATTTATCCGGGCTTGGGACCGGCACTGAGAGTGGCTGGGGATGGTTCCCTGACCGGGAATCGAACCCGGGTCCACCAAAGTAATGTACTTAAATGAAAGGTTGGATTTTTCTCTTTTTTTGCATTTGGGTTCTATGTTGTTTAAAAAAAAAGGATCTTAAACAGGGGTGGCAATAATTGTGGAGGGCACTGTATATATATATATATATATATATATATATATATATATATATATATATATATATATATATATATATATATATATATATACACACACACACGCCATCATGGTCTAAAATAAATAATGATCTGTGCATACTGGAATCTATTTAAATTAAAACAGAACATGCATGTGATCAACCGTGTTGCAAGATATATTGCTATATAATATATCTATATAAATATTAGGTAGAAGTAGGAGATATTTGATGTACAACCATGATTAACAACCACCTAAAAAGTTTGGACATTTGGGCAATTCCAAAGACAAGAATCTGTGACATCTTGAATCTCTTTAACATTGATTTGTCAGCAACTTGAACTAAAATGTTTCTGAACATGTTGCCTTTAACAAACATATGAAAAAAAAACATCCATTAAGGGCTTTTCATTTTTCGCTTCATGGAATCAATGCAATTTGACTGCCTCCCAACCTCTCCCTTGAAGTGCTGCTGGAAATTTTTCAATGCACTTCATGCACTGGCCTTTACCAGGAACCTTGCCAGAACTGATCTTTTCCACAGCCTGGATCTACTCTGTAACCACTTTCTCAGTGGGTTTTGTGAAGATTGAAGAGAGTTCCACTTTGCCTCACTCAAATTTCGGAGGGCCTGAGATGAGACACACTCACTTCATCTAGTTTCACAGATTTGGTTGAAGGCTTGCACATTGCTAAGGGTGTTCTTATCATTTGACATCATCGCCTCACATTCAATAATGTTTGCCATCTTCTTGAGGTTGTGCCCAAGCTAAAGATGGTGTTTTGTGAGTGCTTGTCTTCCTATTCAAGCCAGCCACACTGTTAACTGCTTCCACCATCTGTTTTCTTCTTCAGCATCATGACCTTCACATTTGAATTAACAGGTGAAGATGATTCTCCACTGTCATGTATGTCAGATGTAGAAGACTGTCCAATGTCTGTGTTCAATGAAGAGGATTCTTTGGTTCCACTGCTCACCAATGAATTAGAACCTTGAACCCCCAACCTTGTGGGGACCTGCTGATCGGTAAACCAACACCTTATTCACTGAGCTATCACTTCCCACTTGTGCAAGCATACCATGAGCCTAATGAACAAACATGGCTCCTTTTCCATACCTTAACACCATGTAACTCATATTAAGAGTAGACCAATGAAGTCTTTCAAAAAAGACAAAGAAAAAAAACATTCTTCTAAACTGGTTTCTTTAATTAACAAATAGATTTACAGTTTAATGTCACAAAGTAGACAAACTATTAGATTTTAAAAGATAAATAAAACTTTTACAATGGCAATCCCAGGGCTTGAAACCACAACCTTGTGGTGACCTGCTGATCACTAAACCAACACCTTACCCACTGAGCTATCAGTTCCTTTTTGTGAAGGCAGTCAATAAGCCTAATGAAACAACATGGCTTCTTTTCCATTCTTCAACACCATGTAACTCATATTAAAAATTAGGCCAATCAAATCTTTTAAAAAAGACAAAGAAATAAAGCAATTTTTTAAACAGGTTTCTTTAATTAACAAATAGATTTACAGATTAATGTCACAAAGTAGACAAACTATTAGATTTTTAAAGATAAATAAAACTTTTACTATGGCGATGCCAGGGCTTGAACCCACAGCCTTGAGGAGACATGCTGATTGGTCAACCAACGCCTTACCCACTGAGCTATTAGATCCACTTTATGCGAGCAGTCAATAAGCCTAATGAACCAACATGGCTCCTATCCATACCTTAAGACCATGTAACTCATATTAAAGGTAGGCCAATCAAATCTTTTAAAAAAGACAAAGAAATAAAGCATTATTGTAAACAGATTTCTTTATTTAACAAATAGATTTACAGTTTAATGTCACAAACTAGACAAACTATTAGATTTTTGAAGATAAATAAAAAAATTTATGATGACAACGTCAGGACTTGAACCCACAACCTTGTGGGGACCTGTTGACAGGTAAACCAACACCTTACCCACTGAGCAATCAGTTCATATTTGTGCAAGCAGTCAATAAGCCTAATGAAACAACAGGGCTTTTTTTCCATTCTTCAACACCATGTAACTCATATTAAAGGTAGGCCAATCAAATCTTTTAAAAAAGACACAGAAATAAAGGATTCTTTTAAACAGATTTCTCTAATTAACAAATACATTTACAGTTTAATGTCACAAAAAAGACAAACTATTAGATTTTTTAAGAAAAATTTAACTTCTACTATGGCGATGTCGGGGCTTGAACCCACAACCTTGTGGGGACCTGTTGATAGGTAACTCAACACCTTACCCACTGAGCCATCAGCTTATAGTTGTGCAAGCAGTCAATAGGCCTAATGAAACAACATGGCTTCTTTTCCATTCTTCAACCCCATGTAACTCATATTAAAAGTAGGCCAATCAAGTCTTTCAAAAAAGATAAAGAAATAAAGCATTCTTTTAAACAGATTTCTTTAATTAACAAATAGATTTACAGTTTAATATCACAAAGAAGACAAACTATTATATTTTAAAAGATAAATAAAACTTTTACTATGGCGATGTCAGGGGTTGAACTGAGAACCTGGTGGTGACCTGCTAATTGGGAAACCAACACTTTACCCACTGAGCTATCAGTTCTGCTTTGTGGAAGCAGCAAAAAGCCTAATGAACCAACATGGCTCCTTTCCATACCTTAAGACCATGTAATTCATATTAAAAGTAGGCCAATCAAGTCTTTCAAAAAAGACAAAGAAATAAAGCATTCTTTTAAACAGATTTCTTTAATTAACAAATAGTTTTACAGTTTAATATTACAAAGAAGACAAAATATTAGATTTTTAACGATAAATAAAACTTTTACTATGGCAATTTCAGGGTTTAAACCCACAACCTTGTGGGGACCTGCTGATCATTAAACCAACACCTTACCCACTGAGCTATCAGGTCCTCTTTGTGAATGCAGTCAATAACAAACTAATAGATTTTTTAAGAAAAATAAAACTTTTACTATGGCGATGTGGGAGCTTGAACCCACAACCTTGTGGTGACCTGTTAATCGGTAAACCAACACCTTACCTACTGAGCTATCAGTTTATATTAGTGAAAGCAGTCAATAAGCCTAATAAAACAACATGCCTTTTTTTCCATTCTTCAACACCATGTAACTCATTAAAAGTAGGCCAATTAAGTCTTTCAAAAAAGACAAAGAAATAAAGCAATCTTTTAAACAGGTTTTTTTAATTTACAAATAGATTTACAGTTTAATGTACAAAGTAGACAAACTATTTGATTTTAAAAGATAAATAAATCTTTTACTATGGCGATGTGAGGGCTTGAACCCACAACCTTGTGGTGACCTGCTAATCATTAAATCAACACCTTACCCTCTGAGCTATCAGTTCACATTTGGGCATGCAGTCAATAAGCCTAATGAACCAACATGGCTCCTTTCCATAACTTAAGACCATGCAACTCATTAAAAGTAGGCCAATCAAGTCTTTCCAAAAAGACAAAGAAATAAAGCATTTTTTAAAACAGATTTTTTTAATTAACAAATAGAGTTACAGTTTAATATCACAAAAAAGACAAATTATTATATTTTAAAAGATAAATAAAACTTTTACTATGGCGAAGCCGAGGCTTGAACCTACAACCTTGTGGTGACCTGCTGATCAGTAAATCAACACCTTACTCACTGAGCTATCAGTTCCTCTTTGTACAAGCAGTCAATACGCCTAATGAACAAACATGGCTCATTTCAATACCTTAAGACCATGTAATTCATATTAAAAGTAGGCCAATCAAATCTTTCGAAAAAGACAAAGAAATAAAGCATTCTTTTAAACAAGTTTCTTTAATTAACAAATCGATTTACAGTTTAATGCCACAAAGTAGACAAACTATTAGATTTCACAAAAGAAATAAAAATTTAACTTGGCAAATCCAGGGTTTGAACCCACAACCTTGTGGGGACTTGCTGATCAGTAAAACTACAAATTAACCACTGAGCTATCAGATCTGACTTTTGCAAGCAGTCAATAAGCCTAATGAACCAACGTGACTTATTTTCCATACTTTAACACCATGTAACTCATATTAAAAGAAGGCCAAACAAGTCTTTCAAAAAAGACAAAGAAATAAAGCAATCTTTTAAACAGGTTTCTTTAATTAACAAATCGATTTACAGTTTAATGTTACAAAGAAGACAAACTATTAGATTTCACAAAAGAAATTAAAATGTAACTTGGCAAAGCCAGGTTACCTGGACCCCAGATACCTGAACTCCTCCACCTTCACCACTTCTTTCCCCTGCAACTGCACCCCTTTACTGTCCTCCCTCTCATTCACACACATGTACTCTGTCTTACTCCTTCTGACTCTCATTCTCATTCTATTAACCAAAACACATTAACCAAACACACAAGTATTTTTGAACCTAAATTGACAATTAATGAATGTAGATTCCCCTGGCATACAACAGTGCGAAATTAGGATTGAAAGACTTAGAGTTGGCCAACTTCTTTGGCCAACCTTTGATTAATTTCCTATTTCCTATTGCCATTAATAATGAGTGTTATATAGAATATAGACAGATCCACAATTAAATACATTAAGGGCTTCAGTGTACCCTGAAGTTTTATTCTGTTGCAATAACAGTAAATGTACTTAAGTAAATAATATAATAATCTATTGTGTTATATACATTACATTTATATTTTATTATTGACCGATATATGACGCTAGAGAGTGGGAATGACGTGACACACTTCCAAAACAATGTAACGGTGGGGTCGGCAATACCATGTGTGACCTCTAGGGGTGCATAGATTACACAGTCACACAGATTTTGTCTTGAAAATGGACCCCACGGGGTCTTCAGAGAAAACCTCACTGGGCGTGTCTAGACAGTGTTGGGGCGGTGCTTGTATGGCTTTGCAGATGGGGTCCCAATGAGTCATTGTGCATTCAGGTCGAAGTCCCCACCGGGATAGGATAACAACACCAACAACACACAGACACACACACACAGACACACACACACACACACACACACACACACACACACACACACACACACACACACACACAGAAGCGGGAAATGTTACGAAAATGAGTGTGAAATGAATGTGAAATAAGAAATATATTTATACACAAGAACCCTTTAGCTGCACTTCCAATTTTATAAAAAAAAAACAAAAAAAAACCCAACAAAAATAAATACATAAATAAATCAAACTAGACCCTTCCCTGTTTGTCTGATTTGCAATCATGGATTGTCGCTTTCATTCCTGCATGCTAGTATTCTGACTTATGCTTTGTACTTGTAATGATTCTGATTCTGGTTTTCCCAAAACCAAGTAAAAAGCTGACACCAGTGTCCTACCTCTTTATTTTCTTCTCATAGTGCATCATGGTGATCATCTCATCTCCAGGTAAGAACACACCTGCAAAGAAATGAGCAGAACACAGAGTGGGAACACTTGCACTAATTATATTCACTTTAGTTTTTAATCACTATGCTGACTGATTATATTTAATGCAAACAGTTTAAATTTCTAACAGTTTTAGAAATGTCACTACTGTGGGATGAATAAAAAAATTATATTATCTTATTTTAAATATCACATTTTACACATGTAAAAATGGGTGGAGTTATGGAGTGTCACATCCTATATCACTGACACAGGTTTAATCTTGCACAGTCTTGATTCAGTCTGTAGTCTTACTGTCAAGAGACATGATCAAGATTATAACAGTATTTCAGGCACTTTATTTGATTCAAGGTAATTATAATATCTGCTGTTTGCCTCTGTAATACAACAGAGTGACGCAATAACCATAATACCACAAATGTTGTATTTTATATGATTAAGTTTAAAAATATTAAATAAACTGCCAGTTCACATATGTGTAATTGACATTTTATCTACTATTTATTTACAGGAGCTGCAGGGGCAAATGATGTCCATCAGCCTGGTATTCTCTGGGCCCAAATGGGCAAATCAGCCACATTAAACTGCTCACACACCAAGGGTTCAGCTTACAGAGAAATGTGCTGGTATCGTCAATATAATGGAGAGAGTATGGAGCTCATAGTGTACACTACTAGCTATAGCAGTCCGGACTTTGGAAAATTCAACAACAATGATAAATATTCAGCTAAAAAAGCAGTTCCTGAGAGCGGTTCTTTCACAGTGAATGATGTGAATCATAATGACAGCGCAGTGTATTTCTGTGCCGTGAGAGAACACAGTGATATAGAAACAGGGTAGATCTGTACAAAAACTCTTAGGAGGAAATGGAAACACCTAGAGAGGGCAGTATGACACAACAAATTCATAACAATGTAAGTCATAATCACAGATAAATGCATTCATTATAAAGCAAAACTAATCCAGTGTAGCTTCTTAAAAAATTTTCCACAGTATATTATCTTCTGACATGTCTATCTATGCATAATCTTTGCACAGTATATTGTAAATATATATATATATATAATATATATATATATATATATATATATATATATATATATATATATATATATACACCATATATTATTACCTACTTCACCATCTGTACATTAATCATCCTCATCCCTCTATATATAGACCTCATACCTTATTTATTTACTGTTATCTATTGTAAATAGGTCACTTATGCACTTCTGGTTAGATGCTAACTGCATTTCATTGGCTTTGTACATGTACCTTGCACAATAACAATAAAGTTAAATCCAATCTAATCTAATCCAATATAATATAATATAATATAATATAACATAATCCAATCTAATAAGTTTTATCGACATTATCACACAGAGTATCATAATCATAATGGCTTGTGTTACCAGTTTGTCCTTTGTTTGGTCACTTTAATGAGTGATTATGACTCATAGAGAAATGTAAATAATGGATTTATGGGTGGAGTCATAATGTCACATCCTACATGACCATTTGAATGATCTTGAACAGTCTTATTTCAGTCTGTAGTCTTGTCACCAAGAGTCATCATGATCATAGTTCTAGTCTTTTTGCAGTCACGCTACTGGATTCAAGGTAATAATAATAATAATAATAATAATAATAATAATAATAATAATAATAATAATTGCAATAAATAAACTGAATCCACACTAAAAGTATAACTACTGATCATGTCACAAAACAGAGAATATGTAGTTTTTAGTAAAAGACTAAGAAGATAATATATATTGTTTATCCACAGGAGTTGCAGGAGGAAATTATGTTTCTCAGCCCAAACTAATCTGGGCTGAAATGCATCAATCAGCCACAATAAACTGCACACACACCAAGGATATAACTCACAATCAAATGGACTGGTATCGCCAGTATCCTGGAGAGAGCATGGAGCTCATAGTGTACACTACCAACTTTGGCACTCAAGACTTTAATGAAAAATTAAACAAAAGTAAATTTTCAGTCATTAAAAAAGTTCCTGAGAGCGGCTCTTTCACAGTGAACAATGTGGATGATGCTGACAGCGCTGTGTATTTCTGTGCTGTAAGTAAACACAGTGGCATAACTACAGGACAGAGCCATACAAAAACCTTGTCAGTCTGGCAGAAATGGAGACACCTAAAGGGGGCAGTGTGACAACATTCTGCACGCAATCACACACACACACACACACACACACACACACACACACACACACAGAGAAGCAGGCAATGTTAGGAAGCTGAGATATATGAAAAAATAAATATATTTATACACAAGAGCCCTGCTTAATGTTAGCAATTTAATTATATTGCTGCACTAACAATTTTACCAAAAAACAAAAAACAATACAAAAATAGAACTAGACCCTTCCCTGTTTGTCTGATTTGCAATCATGGATTGTCGCTTGCATTTCTGCATGCTAGTATTCTGACTTATGCTTTGTACTTGTAATGATTCTGATTCTGGTTTTCCCAAAACCAAGTAAAAAGCTGACACCAGTGTCCTACCTCTTTATTTTCTTCTCATAGTGCATCATGGTGATCATCTCATCTCCAGGTAAGAACACACCTGCAAAGAAATGAGCAGAACACAGAGTGGGAACACTTGCACTAATTATATTCACTTCAGTTTTTATCACTATACTGACTGATTATATTTAATGCAAACAGTCTAAATTTCTGGGGAATGTCCCCACTGTGGGATGAATAAAGGTTTATATTATCTTATTTTAAATATCACATTTTACACATGTAAAAATGGGTGGAGTTATGGAGTGTTACATCCTACATCACTGACACAGGTTTAATCTTGCAATCAGTCTGTAGTCTTACTCTCAAGAGACATGATCAAGATTATAACAGTATTTCAGGCACTTTATTTGATTCAAGGTAATTATAATATCTGCTGTTTGCCTCTGTAATACAACAGAGCAACACAATAACCATAATACCACAAATGTTGTATTTTATATAATTAAGTTTCAAAATATAATATAAACTGCCAGTTCACATATGTGTAATTGACATTTTATCTACTATTTATTCACAGGAGCTGCAGGGGCAAATGATGTCCATCAGCCTGGTATTCTCTGGGCCCAAATGGGCAAATCAGCCACATTAAACTGCTCACACACCAAGGGTTCAGCTTACAGAGAAATGTACTGGTATCGTCAATATAATGGAGAGAGTATGGAGCTCATAGTGTACACTACTAGCTATAGCAGTCCGGACTTTGGAAAATTCAACAACAATGATAAATATTCAGCTAAAAAAGCAGTTCCTGAGAGCGGTTCTTTCACAGTGAATGATGTGAATCATAATGACAGCGCAGTGTATTTCTGTGCCGTGAGAGAACACAGTGATATAGAAACAGGGTAGATCTGTACAAAAACTCTTAGGAGGAAATGGAAACACCTAGAGGGGGCAGTATGACACAACAAATTCATAACAATGTAAGTCGTGATCACAGATAAATGCATTCATTATAGAGCAAAACTAATCCAGTGTAGCTTCTTAAAAAAGATTTTCCACAGGTAGACTCAGTTAAAGTGTAGAAACATCTCAGCAAAAATCAGGAAAATTGGGGGGCAACAAACAAACAGACATACTTTTGTAATGCATTGTATATATTTTTGAAGTTTATAAATCTTTCAGAAGTCCTGAAGATGAAAAGGGGTTGAGCTTGAATCTCTGAACAAGTATTAACATTACACTACATGAATACTGTATATAATTCAATATGATAAATAATAATAAAAATAAAGATTACATTTACATTAACACCAGCATTTATATTGAGGAAAATAATACCATACTGTACAAGATGCAATCTGCTAGAGGGCGCTCTTTCATCAGAATGTCACAGTAAGATAGTTATACATCTGATGATCTGATAGGGCAGAAAAGGGATAATTTTCTAAACACCACAAAAAAGGCATTACACGTCAATTATTCTTAGTTTTATTTAGAGCAGCACTACATACACATACTCACAAACACACAGCAGAAAGACTCAACATGGTTACCGCTCTAATTACTGCCATACTGTTGTATTTCACAGGTGAATTTATGCTATGTATAAAATCATATATATCCTAAAATTTTTTTTTTATTTTTCTTCTTTTGTTTCAAGTTTAATCTTGAATGCTCTTTTTCTTCCCACAGGTTCTGGTGTTTGTAGTGTCATCCAGGACCCTTCTGATCTCATAAAAAATAAAGATGAGATTGCTGAGATCGAATGTGCGCACACTATAGAGAACTATAATCGCATACTGTGGTACAAACACAGCCAGGACACAGGATTTACATTAATGGGGTACCTTTTAAATGATGCTCCAAATCCAGAGGCAGATTTTAAAATGAAGATCAAGCTGAAGGGTGACGGGAGAAAACAATGCCTCTTTGACTATAAACAATGTTTCAGTGAACGACAGTGCTGTGTATTTCTGTGCAGCTTATTACACAGTGCTCTATATTAGCTCAATTCACTACAAAAACCTTCATCTGATCTACATTACCCCCAAACCAGAACACCTGGAGATAAGTGCTCGGATTGAGTTATTGCCAATAACTGCATGCTGATGCTCAGCGTTATGGTTAATAGTTTTACTAATATTTTGCATTTGATACAATGTTTTCTAATGGCCTACAACAATTCTCTAAATATGTGATTTAACATGCATGTCAATAATATTTTCTAATAAAAAAAAGTAAAATGTGAATAACTATTTGATTCATTGCTCAACATTTATTCCATAGTTTGGTCATGGTGGATTCTAACCCTATACTAAATGGAACATTACAAGGCTCCATATATACACACATTAACAAATTCAGTCACACATTGGGGCAGGTGAGAGTTGCTAATTCACCAACCTGCATGGTTTTGAAGTGGAGGCAGAAAACCGGACAATCAAAAAGTAACCCAAGGAGAAAAATGCTAAATTTTTAATTCAGAGGACAGACAGCAACTAAAAGCAGGAACTAAGGAAGGAGCATGAGCAATATGTATTGAGGATCATGCAAAAAAATTTTGTCAGTGCTTACATGTACAGTATTTATTATCATATGGACAATTAATTTGCACTTTTACAATCTACTGTACATGTTGGTACTACAGTGTCATTGTGTCCGCTGTCTTATTGGGGGAGATATGAGATCTCTACTACATACAGGTGGAATAATAATTAATGCCTACTTGACTTGACTTGTCATAATTTATTTTTCCAAATTCCTTATGACCTGCACAGAATACAATACAAACTTTAGAGGTTTTTATTTAGAGTTCAGAAGTATAATTATCCTGTCAGGAAATGAAAATATTAGCAGTTTTTGGACCCCATTTGGACCTCCAGTGCAGCATCTAGACACCATCTTACATTTGTATAAAAAAAAATTTTAGCATTCCACTTTTTTTACATTCACAGCTCATCAGAATGTACAGGGTTTCCAAAATCCCTTTGTACTATTTGATATGATCTATTATTTACACAAAAAAGATTATCACCAAATCTACAGTATCTCACAAAAGTGAGTACACTCCTCACACTTCAGCAACCATTTTACTAAATCTTCTCAAGGAAAATACTATAGAAATAAAACTTAGTAATAAAGTAGTGCTGTCCTCTGAAAATAACTCAACAATCAGCCATTATTTTCAAAATAGCTGGCAGCAAATGTGA
>JBCEWE010001759.1:0-23736 GCA_039877035.1 Silurus lanzhouensis
ATGACATGGGGATGAGTAAATTATCAGCAAAAACATTTTTGGTGTGATCCGATCTATTTCAGAAGTTAGTCAGTTAGTTTCTGGTTTAAAAAAGCATCTTAATAAGTGCCATGGAAGCAGTTTAGTTGATTCTGTATAATATGATCTTTCATATCCTCAAAGTACCATCAATAAGTTTCTCATGTTGAAGAGTTGACTGAGATTTAGAGGCTAAGTCACAGTTATCTTCGCCATACATTGTAAATAGTTGTTCAGCTGTAATTTCTGATCTAAAGGCAGCAGGTGTTGGTCTAAGTACACTGATTCTGTAGTGATTTCCATGGAAGAGATTGTTCAAGATATTCATCAGTGAATTCTGAAGTGCTTGTGTTTTATCAGATCGAGTCAGTTTGATAATGTGTGAAAAACTGTTGCTACTCACAGTCCTTTAAGTACGTAACTTTCAAGAACATTTCCATGCATATGAGTGATCAGAGCAAAGCAGGATTTCATTTTTTTTAATGTCAACAACTGCATTACCTAGCCTTTTGACATACAAATGTCATATGAAAGAGAATGACACAACTCCTTGTTGTGCATATGCTTTCTCTGGTAACATTTTTTATGATGTTATTGGTCAGAGACAAGGCAAAAGTGTTTGCAATGTAAATTAAATGACATTGAAATGCTTTATTTTTTTTACAATAAATTGTATTGACTACTGTAGTGAGTGCTGTTATCTAGGGTTATTGTGCTTGTTTTTTGGATAGTAGTTGATAGTTCTATAATTCAGTAACACTGCATCTTATGATTTATATATTTTTTTAAAACACTGTAGAGAAATGAAAAGTAAATATACACTTAGTCATTTTTTTTAAGTAAAAATTGTAGATAAATGAACTCTTCTTCTTCTTCTTCTTCTTCTTCTCTTCTTTTGGCTGCTCCCATTAGGGTCGCCACAGCAGATCATCCGTCTCCATACCCTGTCTCTACATCTGCCTCTTTCACAACTACCTGCATGTCTTCCCTCACCACATCATGAACCTCCTCCTTGGCCTTCCTCTTTTTCTCCTACCTGGTGGCTCCATCCTCAGCATTCTTCTACCAATATAATTCATGTCCTCCTCTGCACATGTCCAAACCATCTCAATCTCGCCTCCCTCACCTTGTCACCAAAACATCCTACATGCGCTGTCCCTCTAATAAACTAATTTCTAATCTTGTCTATCCTCGTCACTCCCAACGAAAACCTCACATCTTCAGCTCTGCTACCTCCAGCTCCACCTCCTGTCTTTTACTCAATGCCACTGTCTCTAAACCATACAACATCGCAGGTCTCACCACAGTCCTATAACTTTCCTTTCATTCTTGCTGATACCTACTATCACAAATCACTCCTGTTACTCTTCTCCACCCACTCCACCCTGCCTGCACTCTTTTCTTTACTTCCCTAACACACTCTCCATTACTTTGCACTGTTGACCCCAGGTACCTGAACTCCTCCACCTTCTCCACTCTTTCCCTGCAACTGCATCACTCCACTGCCCTCCCTCTCATTCACACTCTGTCTTACTCCTACTGACTTTCATTCCCCTTTCTCCAGCGCATATCTCCACCTCTCCAGGCTCTTCTCAACCTGCTCCCTACTCTCACCACAAATCACAATATCATCTGCAAACATCATAGTCCAGGGAGACTCCTGTCTAACCTCGTCCGTCAACCTGTCCATCACCACTGCAAACAGGAAGGGCTCAGATTGATTCTTGATGCAGTCCAGCCTTCACCCTGAACCAGTCTGTCTTTCTACTGCACACTTCACTGCCGTCACACTGTCCTCATACATGTCCTGCACCACCCTCACATAATTCTCTGACACACCTGACTTCCTCTACAATAACTCCTCTCTTGGCACTCTGTTGTACCCTTTCTCTAATCCACAAATACACAATGCAATTCATTCTGTCCTTCTCTATATTTCTCCATCAACATCCTCAAAGCAATAATGCATCTGTGGTGCTCTTCCTCGGCATGAAACCATACTGTTGCTCGCAGATGGTCACCTTTTCTCTCAGCCTGGCTTCCACTACTCTTTCCCATAACTTCATTGTGTGACTGATCAACTTAATTCCCCTGTAGTTACTGCAGGTCTGCACATCTCCCTTATGCTTAAAGATCGGTACCAGCACACTCCTTCTCCATTCCTCAGGCATCTGCTCACCTTCCAAAATCCTGTTAACAATCTGGTTAAAAACTCCACTGCCATCTCTCCAAAACATCTCACGCTTCTACCGGTATGTTATCTGGTCCAACTGACTTTCCATTCTTCATCCTCTTAATCGCTGCTCCTTACTAATCCTATCTACATCCTGCTTCACCAACTCCACATCATCCAACCTTCTCTCTCTGATTTATCTCATTCATCAGCTGCTCAAAATACTCCCTCCACCTTCTCAACACACTCTCCTCACTAGTCACACATTTCCCTCTCCATCCTTTAATGCTCTAACTTGCAGCACATCTCCCAGCTCGGTCCCTCTGCCTGGCCAATCGGTATAGATCCTTTTCTCCTTCCTTAGTGTCCAACCTCTCATACAGCTCCTTATATGCCTTTTCCTTGGCTTTCGCCACATCCCTTTTTACCTGCTGCCGCATCTCCTTGTACTCCTGCCTACTTTTCTCATCACTCTGTCTATCCACTTCTGTTTTGCCAACCTCTTTCTCCTTATGCTCTCCTGCACTTCCTCATTCAACCATTCGAGCCCTGTCTCACCTTTTCCCTGAACCTCACACTACACTCTCCTCCTTCAGTTTCCACCATCTTATTCTTCTTTCAGTCCTCACTCTCATCCTCTTCTTCTTTACCTCCAAAACCATCCTACAGACCACCATCCAATGCTGTGTAGCTACACTGTCCCCTGCCAATACTTACAGTCTCCAATCTCCTTCAGGTTGCATCTCCTGCATAGCACAGTCACCTGTGTGCATGTTCATCCACTCTTATACGTCACCCTATGATCCTCCTTCTTCTCACATTCCTCTCCTTAAACCATACCTACCCATCACCGCCTCATCAAATCTGTTCCTTCACCTACATGTCCATTAAAGTCTGCCCCAATCACCAATCGTTCTTTCCTGGTTCATCTACCACTTCATCTAATTCACTCCAGAATCTTTCCTTCTCCTCCATCTCACAGCCAACTTGTGGAGCATAGGCACTGATGACATTATCATCATCCCTTCACTTCCACCTTCACGATCATCACCCCATCAGAAACCCTCTTCACCTCCACTACACTCTTATTGTACTCTTCCTTCAGATCGCCCCTACAACCATTTCTCTTTCCATCCACACCATGATAAAACAGTTTAAACCCACCTCCAATGTTCTGGCCTTACTCCCTTTCCACTTGGTCTCCTGAACACACAACATATCTACCTTTCTCCTCTCCATCATATCAGCTACCTCTCTCCTTTACCCATCATAGTACCAACATTTAAAGTACCAACCCAACCTCCACTCTCCTACACTTCTCATTTCCCTGCCATCTCTGTAGACGTCTTCCTCCTCTCCTTCTCCTCCTTCGGCAACAGTAGCCCAATTTCCACCGGTACCCTGTCGGCTAACATACCTGTGGCGGTCATTGTTAACCCGGGCCTTGACCGATCCGGTATGAATTCTCATTTGTGATCCGCATATTTGATTTGGCACATGTTTTACGCTGGATGCCCTTCCTATCGCAACCCTCCCATTTACCCGGGCTTCGGACCGGCACTAAGAGTGCACTGGTTTGTGCATCCATAATGGCTGGGTTAGATAAATTAACTCTATACTGTGTAATTATATTACTCTTAACAGTGTGATTAACCTACCAGTTTTAAATACTTTACACATTTTATTGGTTTTTTTTTACACAATATTGAGTAGAATTAACTCTAAAAACTTGACACTGATCAAAATTCAACACTTTAGGAGTTAAATTAACACTTCTGTTTTTACGTGTGGCTGGTGCATTGTGCACAGTGTGCAAAAAAATCAGCCAGAGAATAGGCATGTGCAAGTGCATCTGTTATACGGGATACGGAGGCGGAAGCCGAAGTATAGCAAAAAACTGTTTATTCACCACACAAGGCAGAGCCAACACTAATAATTGCAGTACAAAGTATGAAGGGATGCGCAGCCGTGAGCTCGGGAGAGAGACGTCACCCTCTGAGAAACTCGGCAGTGAGACGTCGCCCTGGGAGGAGCTCGAGAGCGGAACGTCGCCTTGGGAGGGACTCACAGGCTTTATGTCGCTCTCTGGATGCAGGAGGTCATCTAAAGAGGAGCATAGGTCTGTGGAGCGACCTTTAGAGGCGTCTGGGACCGCGACATCGCACTTGGGTGGCTCTGGACAAGGCCTGTGGTAGTCAGAGGGGCCTTGGACGGAGATGGAGCTCTCCATGGGGTCTTTATCCTCTGCTTCACCCTCGGAGAGGTCCAGCAGAGCGATGGTGCCTCCACCAAGACCTGGGCTGGTGTCATCACTCTCTAAGGACTTGGGACCACCAAGCCTTCCCTACAGGCACCTGGGGGCCTGTTGTCACTCCCTGTGTGACGGTGATCGGGACGTCACCTTTGGATGAGCTTAGAGGCGAGACGTCGCCATCGAAGAGCTCTGAGGCGAGACGTCGCCTTAGGGGTGCTTGGGAGCAGGGCATCCTCTCCGGAGGAGCTCAGAGGCGTGACTTCACCATCTGAGGAGTTCAGGGCTGTCATGCCATCCTTGAGGGCACGTGGTGACGTCGCCTGAAGAGAGCCCTGAGGCAGCGGTATGACCTCTTTTCACGACCTGCGACGGTTTAAAGTCCCGTTTGCGGCCACATGGTGGTTTGACGTCAGGAGAGAATGTGGAGATCCGCCGTGACCATCCCAATTCCCCTGTGAGAAGCCAGACAAAAAGGGCGCACGATCCAAATTCGGCATTTGTTGCGCTCCACAACTCACTGGCCAGAGAGGGGGATTCCCAGACAGGAGAGAGACGTAGAGCGCGATTTGGCTCTTTCCATGGGGAACAGGGACAAACACGTCTCCACGTACCTGCGGACGCTCCGTAGAAACACGCCCCATTCAGCCCTGACACCGGAAAAGCGAGCAAGGAAATCCATGATGTCACCAAGGGGGGCGTGGCGCTGCTGCAGGGTTAGGATTGCTCCAGGTCGACAGTGGTAATCCAATCATGTCTTTTCTCTTTTTTTTGCGTTTTGTTCCCCTTTTCCTTTGTCCTTATAATCCTTTTCGGAGGTCGTTATTTTGTTATGCGGGATATGGAGGCGGAAGCCGAAGTCAACACAAATACTTGCAGTACAAAGTATATTCCGGTGGTGCGCTCTTTGAGCGCTGCCCACGAATGTCCCGAACCGGTGAACGGCAGTTTGTGATTGGGTAATCCCGAGGTGCATGAGAGGAAGCGCAGCGCTGAGCAGTCACGGGTGAAACGTAGTGCTAAACTCGTGAACACAGATTCAAACAGTGCCGGGAATCGGGATAATCGGGGCAGCCGTGGAGAAAGTGAGGGTCTGAGACGAAAAGGTACAAAGCTGTGATAAATACATGCGATGAACCAACCGACATGAACCTACACATACGTACAATAACGGCCGAGGAGTGTGAGTGAATGAGGGGTTTATATAGGAGCAGGTGATAAGTGAGTGAATGAGTCTCCAGGTGTGTTCAATGAATGCGAAGCTCAGGAGCACACAGAGGCAATGACAGCCACCGAAGGGGGCATGGCAGCATCATGCACTATACAAAATTCAGTCACAGTCATGTATGGAACATATAAAATATCAGTAAATGTCAGACAAAGATATTGATAGACATCTGCTGCCTATGTGGTTAAACAACTTGGCTATGCTGAGAAAAGATTGGCTACGTGAGAAAAAGCATGTGACATCTTGACTCATATTGCATAATAGGGTGCATAATGTTCACCCATGTAATTTCCTCAGGTCAGCTTTAGCTATTAGTAGTAGAATATAGTAATATATAAGATCATTTAGCAATATGCTTTTGATAACATATAACTTTGCTTATATTAGTTTAAATCCAAGCTTAATACATGTAACCATTATTCAGCATTAATATAGTATATAACCCAGCTTTGCAAAGAAAAAGTGTATAAAGAGAGATCACAAAAATCAATAGTTATGCTTTAGAGTAAAGTTTATCATACATTATAAGATCAAAATGCTTAACCCAGCCATTAGGGTTGCACAAGCCAGTGCATTCTTAATGCCGGTGTCGGAACCCAGAACCGATCTCTGAGCAGACACATCACGGGTGGATTCTTTGTTTTAGTTAATTCCCAATGTAGCACTCTTAACTTAATAAAATAAAATGAAATAGACCTCAAAAGCCAATGAAAAAATCTTCAGTCTTGGATGAAAAAGAGCAAAAACTTCTTTATTTCAGACATGTTCTGATGAGCCCATAGAAGGTGATCACTTCATCATATCAAAATGATCAAGCGCACACACACTTATTACTTTTGTTTTTACATGCACATATGAGTTGTATGTTTTTAGTCATTGTGATCTCTGTTTGTTTCTTTTATTCAGCTTCAATTTACAGACGTCCTGGGACATCTCTTAGGAGCATTCTTCACTAACAGCATCGTAAATCTCACCTCTTCTCTGCACAATAAACATGCTTAAGTCTGCCTTGTATGTTGTTCTTTCTTGTCTCTCCACACACTCATAACACCAGTCAGACTCTACTCTACTCTATTTATTAATATCTGATCGCTATTATGTTAATTATACTTGGAGTACATAGACTACATGAGATTGAAACACATAGGCTAAATAGGTTTAATCAAGCTGCTTCTATTGTATCTAACAGGTTCTATACTAATCATTAGGTCAATTTGTTGGATGGATATTAGTTGGATTAAAACACACTCTAGATAAGGTTAATTCAAACATTTTTCTCGACACCGGTCCCAAGCCCGGATAAATGGGCTTGCGTTAGGAGGGTCATCCAGCTTAAAACATGCGGCAAATCAAATATGCGGATAACGAAAGGGAAATTCATACCGGATAGGTCGAGGCCTGTGTTAACAATGACCGCCACAGGTATTGTTAGCATGAGCCCCTGGGAGGGGAGCATGCTAAGGAGTTCTTGAGGGAGCCCAGTGCGAGCACTGTGGTCGCATATCTATGCAATTTCTCTGCTCCTGTTGGGCACTCTTCACAGTCCTGGTCCCGCTCTTGCTGAGACAGAGTGGCGCACCAGTTCCTGGGATTCGCAAATGGACCTCGCAGAGGGTTTCGAGATGGGCTTGTATCTTTCTCCAACCTCACCTTCCCGCTCCAGCTCCCATTTGCAGGCTTGGAAAGCACGCCTTTCGCCGGTTTCTTCCCCTGCAAGGAGAGCATGGATCTCTGCCTCTCTTCCTCCAAGGGGGCAGTAATCCTGAAGGAGGGGTAATGTCAAAGAACCACCAGCCACACCCCCCCCTCAGGCTCTCAACACTCTCGCTCAGCCTCTCCCTCCTATTAATCACTTGCAGCTGTTTTCCCTTATTCAGGTCCGTACCCTTACCCTAGATCATTCGGCCTCTACTGATCCTGTGCTTCCCTTTGACCCTGTGCATCCTGTGCTCCTTGTTAAGCTCGCTCCAGTTAGTTTGTTATTTCCTTCACTCTAGTTTCTGAGTTTCCTTTGTTTGTCTCCTAAGAGATCAATAAAACTAGAACTTATTTTACTCCTAGTTTCCGCTGTCTGATGTGCCGTGACAAGTACTCTGATATAATTTAGAAGGTTATTCTTTTGTTTACAACACTATTGTTTCGTTGAACACAGAGTACATTCCGCTGCACAGAACACACACTTACTTGAACACACTCTCACTCTCTCTGTCTCTGCTCTCTTAGAGACACAACAACTTTAAAACACCATAAAACACAAACCTTGCACCTGCTCCTTATGTGCACCCCTTTTTGAGGTGAACTGGAATTCATTGCCTCCTATTACCTGAAAGACCGTATTCACAGGATTTGGTGCGCAACAATTCCTACTTATACAGCTGCTTATGTCTACTAACTTATACTGTAATTCATCAAGGCCACTTAACAGTATACCAAAAATATGGTCTATACCATATAAAATTTATTATTAATTGTGTTCTTTGGTTAAAAGAAGCCTTACAGGTGTTTTCACTACCACAGACAGCCCCCCAATTATACTTAAGCAAATATGTTTCTGCTATTCGGGTTTAGGATCCAAGGAGGATGCCGTGACGGTGCCAGGAGCAGGAAAACCCGTGCCAGAAATGCAAGCGTGCAGAGCGCTAGGTAAGCCGATTAAGTGAGCCGAGTTGGGAGCTGAAGCGCACGAAGTTGAGGATGCCGAACCGAAAGTCAGAGCGCGTTGAGCACGAGCCGAGCACCGAAGAGCGTTGAACGCGAGCAGAGCCGGAACCGAAGCACTAGGGATCAGGCGATGGGGCGAACCCTGGAGACCAGAAACATAGGCTCTGGGGAGTCGGAGGACTACTGGAATGATGACTTTGGAAATGGGCCGATGAAGCGTAATGAGGGGCTAGGTGCCGCTTACGTTTGGCCCCTGGCAAAGTCTTGTTGCATTTTTGAACAGGGAAGCTTGGGCGGTTCTCCAGCCATGCCGGCAGGGTCGGAAGAAAAGGGTGGTAGAGGGGATGGTGCACCTGGTTCTCCAGGTTGGAGAAAGTTAGCGGCAGGTAACCGTGGACCACCTGGAAGGGTGAAAGACCTGTGGCAGCAGTGGGAAGGGGGTTATGGACGTACTCGATCTATATTGGTTTATCCGACAAGAAGGCGGGTTCCCGACTGCAAAGGAGGCGGAGACCAGTTTCCAGATCCTGGTTAAGCCTGTCGGTTTGTCCATTCCTCCAGAGGTGGAATCCAGATGAGAGGCTGGTCATGATGCCCAGAAGGTGGCAGAACTCTCTCCAAAACTAAGCTAAGAATTGGGGTCTGCGGTCCGAGACGATATATCTGCGAAATCCATGGATGAGAAAAATGTGTTGGAGAGCCAGGACGGCAGCTTGGGTAAAGCGATGAAGTGCCCATATTTGAAAAGCGATCAATGACGGTCATGACGACCGTGTTGCCATTGGAAGACCACGGATGTTTCGTGATAGGAAGGGGCCGAAGGAGACCTTGGGGATTGCGAAAGGTTCTTGTGTCAGGTGCAGTCGGGGCAGGCTGCGACAAAGTCCTGGGTGTCCCTTACCATTGAGGGCCACCAGAAGCGTGTCTTGACCAGAGACAAGGTGCGATACTGACCGGGATGACAGAAGAACAGGGAGTTGTGACACCACTGGAGAATGTCGGAGTGGAGACCCTTGAAGATGAACAGGAGACCAGTGAGGCAACTCCCCGGGGACAGGCGCTCCTCGAGGCAAGACAGAGGGTGCGAACCGACACGGATTTGGGAAGAATGGTCTCCGGGCACGGCTCCTCCTCCTGCAAGGCATGAACTCTTGATAGTGCATCAGGCTTGGCGTTTTGGCTTCCAGGCCACTATGAGAGAGAGAGAACCAGAAGCGGCCAAAGAAAAGGCACAAGGATGCATGTGGTTATCCTCGAGGCAGACTTGAGAGAGCAACGCCCCTACCTCTATGTCAGGGGCGTCAACCTCGACTACAAATTGCCGGGCTGGGTCAGGAAAGATGAGGATGGTGCACTTAATCACTTTTTTCTTCTTTACTCAATAACTGTTCTGCAATATTATATATATATATATATATATATATATACACAGGGTCACACAGCACCACCAACAGCACAACAATTGCAGAATCAACCCAATTCTGAACAATTAATACATAACATTTCCTCCCAACTAAAAATCAAAGGTGAATATACATAAAGTACCAATCCTTTTCTTAAATTCAACTATGACCATCATCTAACAAACACATCTTACTCAAGCTTACTCGGCATGAATTTATCTGAACAATATATATATTAGGATGCTTGATAATGACCAGGTCGACTACTGAGATGAGTAGGATAGTGCTTTAAAGTCTCTCTTGTTTGTACCATCCCAGAAAACGTGGCGTTGATGTTATCTGACCCTGGGCTATCAGTTATCACATCAACAAGATTATCAGTCTTTCCACTGATATACTCTAGAAGGGAATGCGCTTGAGAGTTATCAGAACTGACAGGAACATCTGGCTCAATCAAGGTGTCTCAACATTTGATCAACATTACCACTCCCGGTATCCAATTTTCTCCTTTTCTGTAGTCATGAACAAGAACGGAGTCTCCCACACAAAATTTCCTTGACTTGGAGTGTCTCTGGTGTCATAACTGCCGAGTCTACTGAGACTGACTGACAGTTCTGGCAAGACTGGGTTTAAGAAGATCCAGTTGGGTTCTTAATTTGCGACGGAGGAATAACATCACAGGTGATTCCTTAGTAGTAGCATGAGGAGTGTTTGTAGGTTAACAGGAATCCATTAAATGGCTGTTGGATCGAAGCTGACCCCCTGGAAGCTTCCAGAGCATGCTTGAGTGTTTGGACAAAACGTTCAGCTTGCATATTACTAGAAGGGTGATAGTCACAGAGCGGATGTGTTGCACCCCATTTGCGTTCAGAAAGAATAAGAACTCCTCGGTGCAAAATTTGGGGCCATTGTCATTGATAATGACATTAGGGACACCGTAATGACTGAAACTTGTTCATGATGGAGACTTCAGGCCATTTGGAGTGTGCATCAACTATAATAAAGTACATATGGCTTTCAAAGGGACCAGCAAAGTCCACATGAATCCTTTCCCAAGGATGAGTTGGCCAAAACTATGGGTGAAGTGGTGCAGGGCAGGAGGCATTTTGAATACACTGGCGCGACTCAATCTGTCAGGCCAGATGTTTCATCCTGACCACCCCAGGATGGCCTGTATGTAAATCCTCTAACACCCAGTGGCAGAGTTTGGGAGATACTATAACACGATTCCCCCACATTAAACATCCTTGTACTACTGTGAGCTCATGGCGACAAGACAAAAAATGGTAGCAAGCAGATGCAACCATGTCCAGCACAGATGTCAAAGTGGGATCCGTTAGCGTGCAATATTTAATTTCAGTATTTCTGGCCGGCAGGGTGACTACCTGATTGGCATAGAACATGTCCACTGTGTCCATCTTCTCTGTGTGTGTCACTGGCAGTGATAGTCATGAAAGTCCTTCTGCATTGGCATGGTGGGCTGCTTTGTTATACTCAAAGACATAATCAAGAATAGCAGTTAGCGGTTGATGATCAGTGAGAAGGGCGAACCTTTGTCCTTATAAATACTGATGGAATTTGCGAATTCCAAAAACTATGCTCAGGGCTTCCCGCTCACAATTGGGGCACAGATGTGATCACAGCTCCCACCCCATATGGGGAAGTATTGCAGGTGAAACGAATGGGTAGCTGTGGATTATAATGGGTGAGTACCACTGGTGAAGTAAGGAGATCCTTTGCTGTTTGGAATGACTGTTCACAAGCCACACTCCAGTGCCATTTCTTTTCTTTAGAGAGAAGAGTATTTAGTGGATTCAAAACAGACGCCACATTTGGAATTAAACGGCCATAGTAGTTAATCATCCCCAGGAAAGAGCGTAACTCACTTACATTGGCTGGTGTGGGCGTGTCCATAATCGCTTTAATCTTTTCTGGCAATTTGTGTAGCCCAGCAGCGTCAATGTAATGACCGAGATCCTCTAGCAACTGTTTGAAAAATTCACATTTTTTATGCTGCAATTTCAAACCAGATTTTTCCAGTCTAGTGTGAACTTGGTTTAGTGTCTTATGGCGCTCCACATCATCTCGTCCTGTTATCAGTATATTATCTAGATAGCAGTGAGTGTTTGGAATCCCCAAGAGAATTTGGTTTATTGCTTTCTGAAATAATGCAGGAGCTGAGGCAATCCCAAAGGGAAGACTGTTATAGCAAAATAGCCCTTTTTGAGTGGATATGGTGAGTAATTTCCTCAACTCCTGTGACATTGGCATCTGCAAGTAAGCGTTTGACAAATCCAGTTTACTGAATAACTGACCCCCAGCTAGAGATGCAAAAAGATCTTCTATGTGTAACCTTTGGTTAAAAGGTATTAAAAATAAAAAGGAACCGACTACGCCACCTGGGTTATTTATTCACCCAGGAAAATAGATTAAACCCAAAAGAATAATTAAACCAAAAAAAATTACAAAAATATGAAGGACCCTGCTGGTTTCAATAGGATTAAAGGCAGAGATGTGACTTTCCAAAAATAGTAAAAAAATTTTAAACAAAAAAAATACTTAAAAAATATTTTAAAATACCATTTACAGCTTACCAGTAAATTATCCACAATTGAAGAGACTAGATTAAATCCTCTTTGTAACAGAAGGGACAGAGCACACAGCAAATCAGTGCATAATTCTTAAAAACAAGAATAAACCAAAAATAAACCCAAAACAGACAAACAATCTCCCTTTCTGTTTAAGTCTTAAAAATCACAGCTCATCAGATAGTTACATGTGGAAATAGTTATGTAAATGGTACTTACACTTATACACACGTTAAAAAGAGAAAAACAATTAACTTCCGATTAATATTTAAAAAGTGTCCAAGCGGCGCACGGAGCAAAAATACCAAGCCTGTTAATTTAATACACCTGCGCAAAAGATAAATATCCAAGTCCTTACTCAAACATAGCACAGAACCGTTGCGCAGGATAATCTTTTAAAACACTCAGTAATCCAGCGGTTTACAACCGCGATGTCCGCTTGGTCCAAACTGTAAACCAACAAGCTAATTCCGGTTTATGAAACAGTGTGTAAAAACATCTACGAAACAAACAAATAAATAAAACATTTCAAAAAGTTTCCCCCTTCCCCACAATAACCCACAATAAAGTTGCTTACCTCACAAACAGGGTTAACTTATTATCACTATATGCTACCTGCGTTCATGCACACCTCCCTACAAACACACATTCAGACCATGATTAGCAACTAATAAAATAAAACAAGTAACTCACCAGGGGAAAGCAACAGGAAAGTAGAAGCTAAAAATACCTTTTCTAGCCACCCAGCCTACAGATAAGAAAGGAATCAAAGTGCCTCATTCAACTGTGCTTTTTATAAAGCCACAAACACACTGACATAATTACGTGGCACAGGTGTGCTCAATGTCAAAGTGCAACTCCACAGCAGTGGGCGTGTCTTCGGATTTAAAATGCACCCATTATGTATGCATGTCTATTTGTCTTTATTTTAAAGACATTCAACCGGTCACATTCGCATGGAAGTGGGTAGTGGTCCACACAAATGGCTTGGTTGAGTGTAACTTTAAAATCACCACACAGTCTCACTGAACCATCTTTTTTATCACTGGTACCACTGGTATGGCCCACTCACCCATCTCCATTAAACGTGTCAATTTAGCCTTAACTTTTGGTTGAATGGCGTATGGTACTACCCTTGGTTGATAGAATTTTTTAGTATGATCAGGCTTTAGTTACATTTTGCTTCAATTCCTTCCATGGTGCCCAATTCTTTCCCAAAAACTTTAGAGTGCCGCTTTACCACTGTGTCTATAGTGTCTGCAACACCATGCTTGACTGTTTTTTATGTCTTGCCAGTTACGTTTTATAGCTCTCAGCCATTCTCTACCAAATAATGGTGGGGCTTCACTGTTGACCACGTACAATAGCAATCATGCAGACTGATTATTTTTTTTACTTCTACGTTGATGACCCCTACTGGTGCTAGCACTTCTCCACTGTATGTTTTAAAAATGATGTCGGTCGGCTTCAGTGGAATATGCTGGCAGAAATTGGCATTTTTCCCTTGAAATTATTGACACTGCAGCACCCATATCTAATTTCATCCCAATCATCTTTTCTTTAATTTTTGGGGTTATATAAATGTGTGCGAGTTGCTCTCTTTGGCTTAATATGTACAGTGACATTTCCTTCTCCATATCGGTACTCGAATCACCACTTTGTTTTCCTCCATAATTTGTTTTTCTCTTATAATTTTTACTCTGTCTTTTATATAACTTGAACTTTTTCTCATGCTTTGTCCCTCTCTCAAAGTTTCCTTTATTTCTGTACATGCATCCGATGTGACCTTTCTTTCGACATGAATGGCAGGCTTGATCTTTGTACCAGCAGTCCACATCTGTGTGGTTCGTTTTCCCACATCTCTTACAATTGCGTTGCAGTTTGGGCGAAGAAAAAATGCATTGCATTCACTTTTAGGGACATGCTGAGCTGTTGCGCTTCACGAGCGATGGTCTCCGCATCCACCGTGATCTCTACATTCATTGATTCATTGCATAATCACAAACAAATCTATCACTCAGAGCATCCTCCAAATGTGTACCCAAGTCACAATGTTCAGAGAGTTGTTTTACAATTGCCACATACTGTGCAACTGTCTCTCCTTCCTCCTGATTGCGTTTGTGGAAATGGAATCATTTTTCTATTATGAGGTCTTAGGCGAAAAATGCTCCGTCGACGTTGTAACAATCTCCCTTTTGTCCTGGTTTAGTCGGTGCAATCGAGTTTTGTAGAAAACTGTAAATTTTAGTGGTCATCATGCAACACTAGTACTTAATTTTTTTTCTCTGCAGTATTATTGGCCTTTGTAAAGTGTTCAAACCTTTCAAAAGATGTTGTCCACTGCACGATGGCCTCGTCAAAAGCATCAATATGCCCAATAGTCGCCATTCCGTTTGTGTATTATTTTAATTTGCCGTCCCGTTGACTGTCAGCAGTGTTTTCAATGTTGTGCACTCCTTTTTCATCTGGAAAGTATGCTGCTCTATAGGTTACAGTACCAGTACAAAGTTGAAGTCAATAGTTCCACTCCTTGTCGACAATTTTGTCGTGTTTGTCTGAATCTCAGTATATTTAATGGACAAAGTGCACTTAATCACCATTTTTCTTCTTTACTCAATAACTGTTCAGCAATATATACACAGGGTCACACAGCACCACCAACAGTACAACACAACAATTGCAGGATTAACCTAATTCTGAACAATGAATACATAACAGGTTCCATTGGGACTTGTAGCTGCTTGGCAAGCTCGAGGTTGATGAACTTGCCGTTGACGAAGGCAGCCACTTTCGTGCCTTTAGGGCTGTCTGAAGGTGGACCAAGATGGTGGGTTTGGCTCGTGGGTGTCCCTCCTTCACAGACGAGCCAGGCTTTTTTCTGGGCAGGATGTAGCCATGTGCCCTTTGCCTCCACAGTAGAGGCATAGACCCAGCGACCGACGTCTCTCCTTCTCGGTGGGGATCAGGTAGTGGGGAACTGCGTGTAGGGGAAGGACGGTAAGGAACAAGAGCCTGAAAGGGGTAACAATGCTCCGGGGGCTCTCCCTTATGCACCGATTGATGCGTGTCGCCAAAAGGTTCAAAGACAGTAGTAGTGCCGTGCGAGCACTGAGCGACCAGACACCTGTGTGATAAACAAAATACAATGAATAAAGAACGGCGGTGACGCCAGTGAACCGACCTGTTGTGGCTGTCATTTTTCCTCCCTCCACACGCTCTCTCACAGTGGTGCCGAACCCGGGAAAAAGGAACGCGGGTCAGGCAGAGATGGAACCGTCACGCTGGCGAACTTGTAAAGGTGATTGCGGAGCTCCAGCAGACCCAGCATCAGGCGCTCCTCCAGGTGCGTGCGGAGCAGGAGCAATGGTTCGAAGCGGTGGTCGAGCCCAGACGAAGGACCGGGCAGCGTTCCGTGAGGCTCTGGGGGCGAGAGAGGCCTCGGCCAGCACCCCCTCCCGTCCTCCAGCATGCATACCGCTACCAAGATGACGCACAGGATGATGTGAAGGCCTTCCTGGAGCTTTTTGAGAGAGTGGCGGCCACCGGAGAGTGGACGGAATGGAGAGAGCACTCCGCCTGCTGCCGCTGCTTTCCGGGGAGCCCAGCTCGCGGGCCAGCAGCTACGGCGGACCGTATGCTGGAGTACGGCGATCTGAAGCAGTCCATCCTCCAGCGAGTGGGCTGGATGCCGGAGCAACACGGACAGCGTTTCCGCGCGCTGACGCTCCGCGAGATCAGCCGGCTGTTCGCGTTCGCTCACCAGCTTCGGGACGCGTGCCGGAGGTGGCTGCTGGACGAGGAACGGAGCGCGGACGAGGTCATGGATCGCGCCATCTTGGAGCAGTTCGTCGGCACGTCTTCTGCCGCGGACGGCGGAGTGGGTTCAGTGACAGCGACCGGAAACCATGGAGAAGGCGGTGCAGCTGGCCGAGGACCACCTAGCGGCATACGCGGTGACGGGCGCCACTTCCGGATCCGCCGCTGATCCCTTTCCATCACTGCTGCCTGGCTCCTCCCCCTTTCCCCCTATTCCCCTACCCGGAGATGGGGGCCGTTTCCCTCGAAGCCGGTGGCGCGGCCACAAGCCCCTTCCTCTTCTGTTTCCGCTTCCTCTGCTTTCTCTCACAGATCTGTGCCTCTATCTCCACAGGTGGGTGAGGCAACTCGCGCGGGGGCGGAGCGGAAGCCTGGGCCGGTCTGTTGGCGCTGCGGGGAGCCGGGACACTTACTGGACCAGTGTCCTGTCCTGGATTTGGGGGTGTCGGTTCGGGTCCCTGAGGCGCCATCGGCTGCCCCCGATCAAGCGGGAGCGTACCGCATACCGGTGAGTATCCAAGGGGGTACACACCAAGCGTTGCTGGACTCGGGCTGTGAACAGACCGCCATCCACCAAAGCTTGGTGCGGTGCGAGGTATTGGACGCGGCACGTCGGGTAAGGGTGAGGTGTGTGCACGGGGATGTTCACGAGTATCCTGTGGTGGTCATTTTGGTTCGCTTCGGGGAGAAAACCATAGAGTGGAGGCGGCGGTTAGTCCCCGCCTCCACCATCCGCTGATCTTGGGCATGAACTGGTCCGCGTTTTCGCGCTTACATCAGGAAGCATGCGCG
Organism: Silurus lanzhouensis; assembly: GCA_039877035.1. Taxonomy (NCBI): domain Eukaryota; kingdom Metazoa; phylum Chordata; class Actinopteri; order Siluriformes; family Siluridae; genus Silurus; species Silurus lanzhouensis. The sequence goes on from JBCEWE010001759.1 coordinate 16,931, forward strand.
GATGGGACATGCACTTCGGGGAAAGCCGAGCGAGATGCGCACTGTGTCGGCTGGGGAGGCGGAGTCAGAAACGCCCGTCCCGCCTCCGGCGGATTCTGCCCTATGGGAGATCTCCCGTAGGGACGACACGCTCCGACATGTCTTCGACCAAGTAAAAGCAATCGATGGTCAGCCTGATAGCGCGCTTTTGTATCCCTACTTCACAGTCATTCGCGATAAACTGTACCAGGTGACGCGCGAACAGGTGAAATTTCGACCCAGTTGCTGGTCCCAAAAAGCCGCAGGGAGCTTTTGTTTCATGTGGCTCCCCCAATCCAATGGCAGGCCACCTGGGCTGCGCGAAAAAGCTAGATCGCCTAACGGAGCGGTTCTACTGGCCAGGCATTCACGGCGATGTACGTCGGTGATGTGCGGCATGCCGGGAATGCATTTGGTAAACCCGCCGGCCATCCTAAAGCGCCTTTACGACCCCTGCTCCTGATCAAAGTCCTGTTCGAGAGAATCAGTATGGACCTTATCGGTCCGTTAGAGCGAACCGCGCGTGGGCATCGCTTCGTGTTGGTCCTAATTGATTATGCGACGCGGTACCCGGAAGCCGTGCCTCTCCGCAGCATCTCCGTGCGTAGCGTTGCCAAAGCGCTTTTTCGCGTCATCTCCCGTGTTGGGATCCCGAAAGAGATCCTAACCGACCAGGGCACGCCATTTATGTCACGGACGCTACGCAAATTGTACGAGCTGTTGGGGATTAAAGCGATTCGCACCAGCGTTTATTATCCGCAAACCAAAGGCCTGGTGGAACGCTTTAATAGGACCCGAAGATGATCCGAAGTTCGTACAGGGGGACGCACGGAATTGGGATAAGTGGCTCGAGCCTTGTTGTTCGCAGTACGAGAGGTCCCACAAGCCTCCACGGGGTTTTCCCCATTTGAATTGCTTTACGGCCGTAGCCGTGCGGAGTACTAGACGCGTTCCGGGAAAATTGGGAGGAGGGACTTCGAGCGCAAAGAACGAGTTCCAATACGTCCTGGACCTGAAAGCAAAACTCCATTCACTGGGACAATTAACCTTGGGGAATTTTCTACAGGCGCAGGAACGGCAAGCCCGGCTGTACGACAAGGGCGCGCAGCTTCGCAATTCTCACCTGGGGACAAGTCCTCGTTCTGCTACCCACGTCGAGCTCTAAATTACTCGCCAAGTGCAAGGGCCTTTCGTGGTTACACGGCGGGTGGGGGATGTTGACTATGAGGTGCTGCGCACAGATAGGGGCGGGGCGCTCCAGGTGTACCACCTCAATCTCCTGAAACCATGGAATGAGGCGGTGCCTGTGTCCTAGCGACAGTGATCCCAGAGAGGGAGGAGCTGGGACCGGAGGTAAGACCAAAAACCGCATCAGAACCCACCTCGGTCCCTTGTGGAGACCACCTCTCGCCGTCGCAGAGAGCACAGGTCGCAGTATTACAGCAAGAGTTTGTGGATGTATTCTCTCCCCTGCCTGGTCGTACAACTCTCATAGAACACCATATCGAGACATCTCCCGGGGTCGTGGTGCGCAGTCGCCCGTACCGCTGCCCGAACACAAAAAGAACGTGGTACGGGAGGAACTTCAGGCCATGCTCGACATGGGGGTGGTCGAGGAGTCCCACAGCGACTGGAGCAGCCCGGTGGTCTTGGTTCCCAAGCCTGACGGGTCGGTCTGGTTTTGTGTGGACTATCGTAAGGTCAACGCGGTGTCTAAATTCGACGCGTATCCAATGCCTCGCATCGACGAGCTGCTTGATCGGTTAGGTGCGGCTCGCTTTTATTCAACACTGGATTTAACCAAGGGATATTGGCAGATCCCCTTGACGCCAATGTCCCGGGAAAAACGGCTTTCTCCACTCCGTTCTGTTTACACCAGTTGTAACACTTCCGTTCGGTTTGTTCGGAGCCCCAACGACATTTCAACGTCTGATGGACCGGATTTTCCGCCCGCACAACGGTTACACTGCTGCGTATCTAGACGACATTGTCATTTACAGCAATGACTGGCAGCGGCATCTGCAACATCTCAGGGTGGTCCTGCGGACTTTGAGACAGGCAGGGCTCACAGCGAACCCGAAGAAGTGTGCGATTGGCGGGTGGAGGTACGGTATCTGGGTTTCCACTTGGGTCATGGGCAGGTGCGTCCCCAGATTGACAAGACGGCAGCGATTGCGACCTGTCTGAGACTAAGACCAAAAAGGAGATGAGACGGTTCCTGGGGCAGGCGAACTATTATAGGAGATTCATCCCTATGTTTTCGGACATCACCAGCTCGCTGGCCGAACTCACTAAAAAGGGAGCTCCAGATCCGGTCCAGTGGTCGGAGCCGTGCCAACAGGCTTTTACGCATGTTAAAGCCGTGCTCTGCGGGGGTCCGCTTTTGCATGCACCTGATTTCTCTCTCCCCTTTATTTTGCAGACCAACGCGTCGGACGGAGGGCTGGGGGCTGTGTTGTCCCAGATGGTGGAGCTGGGGAAGGGCCGGTGCTGTTTAGAAGCCGTAAGCTGTCGGTGCGGGAAGACGGTACAGCACTATCGAGAGGGAGTGCCTGGCCATCAAATGGGCGGTCCTCACCCTCCGTTACTATCTGCTGGACGGGCCTTCACCCTCTGTTCGGACCACGTCCCGCTCCAGTGGCTCCATCGCATGAAGATACCAACGCGCGGATCACTCGGTGGTATCTGGCACTTCAGCCATTTAAGTTCGAGGTGGTCCACAGACTGGGGGCGCAGATGGTCGTGGCCGACTTCCTCTCGCGACAGGGGGCGGAGTCAGTGGCAGGCCGGATGGCTCCCCGGCCTGAGTCGGGCGGTGGAGGTGTGTGGCAGCGGGGGCGTGGCCGAGCGTCGGTTTGTGAATGGTGGGCGGGGCAGGATGCAGGTAAGCGGGGATTTGCCTCACCTGCAACTAACTTTCGTTTCAGTGATCAGGAGGCGTATAAAAGCCGAGGGAGCGGAGGTGTGTGTGTGTGTGTGTGCGTGTGTGTGCCAGTAGTGCCGTGCGAGCACTGAGCGACCAGACACCTGTGTGATAAAACAAAAATAACATTGAATAAAGAACGGCGGTGACGCCGGTGAACCAACCTGTTGTGGCTGTCCTTTTTCCTCCCTCCCACTCGCTCTCCCACAGGGATAAGACGTATCACAAAGTGCTGTGTAATGCCATTAGCTGCCAATGGCCTGGGTCCGGAAGTCAGCTGCAAACTCTGCAACAGAGCGATGCCCCTGTGTGGCCTGTCTGGCCAAGATCAGGGAGTGGGCAGTATCTCAGCATGGCGTAGATGAGCCGAAAACCATCCGGAGTTCAGCAGAAAAGCGCAGAAGGATGTGCAGTTAGCCAATTGGCTTACCCACTCTACGGTGGCCCACTTTAGGCCTCAACCTGACAGGAGGAAAATGACATAGGCCACCTTGGAGCGCTCTTTGCCAAATTGAGAGGGCTGAATAGTCCCTGTTTCCACCTGAATACTCAGGTGGAACAGGTCGGTAACTGGAGTGTAATCAAGCCAAGCCTCTAAGACAATCTGGCACCAATTGGATGTTTCTGGCATCCTTACATGTGTTTGCAAGATGGACGCCATTCCGACACAACAGGTTGCAGGAGGCAGTTCCTCAGTGGTGCTGGAAGTGCTCAAGTGGGCTGATAATATGTTTACCTTTTACCGGCAGTTGCCGGGGAGAAACCAAGGCCTGTCTGTGACAGCAAACCCACCAGGGCCCACGGTGTGCCTGGCTCCTTTCCTATCCTGCCGACAAAGCCAATGAAATGTTGTCCTAATTGACTGAAGAACAAACTAATTCAGTAACAGAACAACAACTCCAACCAGAAACAGAAAACTAAGTAGAGAATATAGGGTTGTAATAGTTCTAGGCTTAATTCTAATAGTTAAGGCTTAATGCTTTTTGCTCTTAACACTGTGAATGTATAATGGTAAGGAATGACAAAATAAAAAACTAATAATAATGCAGTGGCGGGCCATGCATTTGGAAACTGGGCTTTCAGTGGGGACTTACCGACTTAATCCACCTCTCAATACCACCACTATCATATCGCAATTATAGAAACCATCAATACTATACAAAATGCAGTATAACACGCGTGGCATACAGAGACAGAGGCATTTTACATATGGAGGGTACATACCATTTTACTAAAGCAAGAAACCCAGTTATGACAACTCCAAACCTCTACACAACAACCGCAACCGGCCACCTACATTATCTAGAGATTTTCTAAACCAATATTTGTCTAATACAATGACAAAAACATAAAACATTTTTATAAAATACAACCTACTCAACAGAGATGCATACTCATAATTTATTAGGATATTTTAAGAACTCCTCAGATGGTGTAAGACAGTGGTACCGCTTGTATTCACTCATCTGGAAGTGATGAACAAACCCTTTTCTGGGCTGAGACAAGCTAGCTAGCTTCTCCTCACGATGTCTAGCTTTTCTAGAAATGTATTTTTTAAGTATGTCTGAGACCAAATCAATTTCTCTTGCTCTGTATACATAAGAAGGTTTAACTCCAATGTATTATATGTGCAGAGCGCTACAGACGTGTTTTGCCAGTCGAATTTAGCTGTAACAGTTTCCCTCTGACCAACCAATCAGAGGATGGAAAAATGCTGATGCTATTCTGGGCAAGCTAGCTAGCCATGTGAGGTGAATATGAAATCTGATTGTTAAAGAAACAGAGCTATTTATTAAGGAGATCATGGTAAAAAAAAAAAAAAAAGGCCAGCAGAACAGAATTTTTTGCAGATTAGATTACCATGGCAGCACATAGAGGCTGAAATTTGATTGGACAAGAAAATCTAACATCTACATACATGTACTTAAAGCAATGCAGCCAGAGAAACGCTATGAATGAAAAGAATAAACTTTTGGAATAAATTAATACGATTTTATGGAACAAAATTTTAAGAATTTAGGTTGTAAATGTAGGTCAGTGCTTCTGATGGCCCTGACGCCCGCCACTGTAATAACGTGACACCCAATAATAATGCACATGCCAATAATGTGATGTAAAAGAAATAACTAATAATGTGACAGGTACATAAAAATACCATAGTAGCAATACGCTTTGTTAACATGCTGGCTAATGAAGCAGAACATACCACTACTATCAGTACATTTCCCAGTCAGAAACCATTAGTTAGCAATACCATCCGAACTGCGGTGAATGTGCACTGCTGCAGTTAAATTTCACCAAAAAACATTTTAAAGATTACTTATAATTGTCAACTGTATATGCCACAGACAACTTGCAAACAGCATAATGATTACCAATCGTTTTTTTTTTCACATTTTTCTTCCAAGTGGTCTTTTAAATGTGAAAGAAACACCTGTATATCTCTTGAATACACTTTTTAGCTAAAATGATTTTTTTGCCAAATGGGCTAAAATCCTCTTCTGTATCTTGTGATTATAATGCTAAAATGGTGAGACAAAAGCATCAAGAAAAAATAAGTCCATCACCAACAAATATGTGAATTGTTGTCTTTTTTTAGTGAGACCAAAGACTTATTGTTTGTTTGCTATTCAGAGAACCTGAGACTGGTCCAGTAAAGAGGACTGTGAAAACAATGGTGCTCCTCATTGAGCCTTAGCTAAGGCTGAGCTCAGTCTATTTCAGCACCATGCTGGCCAGCTACTTTCAATGTGCTTCCACTCACAGATGAGTGACAGTTGAATTCCCAAGCACCAACCAACCAGTTTGTGCAAGTCTGTGTGTGTGTGTGTGTGTGTGTGTGTGTGTGTGTGTGTGTGTGTGTGTGTGTAGACATTGGCATGTATTTATTTTTTTATGGGACCAAATTTCCCCACAAGGATAGAGATATCTGAGAGCTTTTGGCAAGCCCCCCTGAGGAAAACTAGTCTTTTTTTCTCCTACTACTACTTTCATCAAGTTTAAGGTTAGATTTAGGTGCACACAAATTGCCTTATCTTGCTACATAAATAGTCACAAGGTCCTCACAAGGATAGTAAGACAATTCTATGTGTGCTAGTTTGCTTGTTCTGAGCCAGACTGCAGCTGCAGAGCAGGGAGGTCCTGGACCATTGTTAGCCCCACACAATGACAAGAGGAACAGGAGCTTTCTTCACAAGGCGAGTGTACTCACTGTCACCAAGTGGAGAAAGAATAAAGATTTACAAAAGCCTGAATGTGATGGCTTATGTGAAACAAAGAGTTAGAGAGAGTCTCTCACTGACTTGATCTCTCTCTCTCTCTCTCTCTCTTTCTCTCTCTCTCTCACACCCACACACACACACACCACACACACACACACACACACACAAATGATGCACATTACTCATTTTACCTTTGGATCCAGTGCAGCTATAAATGGAATGTAAAACCCCAATTACAAAAAAAGTTGGGACACTGTGTAAAATGTAAATTACAGAATGCAATTGTTAGCAACTCTCATAAACCCAAATTTTAATCATAACATATAAAACATATAAAATATTCAAACTGAGAATATATACATTTTTAAGAAAAAAATAAGGTCATTTTGAATTTGATGTTTGCAACAGATCTCAAAAAAGTTAAGACTATATTTACCATTGTGTAGCATCACATCCTCTGTTCATATACATCTGGAAACTGAGGAGATTATCGGCTGAATTTTGGAAGAGGAATATTGTCCTATATTTGTCTGATACAGGATTCTAGCTGCTCAACAGTTCTGGATGTTCATTTTTGTTTCATGATGTGCTAAAAGTTTTCAAATGGTTAAAGGTCTAGACTGCAGGCTAGCTGGTTCAACACC
>JBCEWE010001760.1:0-23715 GCA_039877035.1 Silurus lanzhouensis
ACACACACTCACTTCACTCTCTTAATAGAGCTGTCCTATTTGTTTATGCCTTGATCCAGACCGCTGGGTTTCAGCCTCCTGAGGGTTTGTGGTATGAGGTTTAGGTGATATATAACACACAGAATGCACATAATTTACACTCTTAGGCAGAAGTACTACAACAGAAACTGTGTACAAACTCTGAAAGTAATAAAGTAAATGTAATTAGTTAATGTTATATTTAAATTTGGAGAGACTGTAATTTCAAAGTCAAATATTTGACTTTTTACTTCACTACATTTTGCAAAATCACTCGTTTTTTTTATTTATGAGAATAAAAAACTTAACTGGTCAAACACCAGTGTTTTGATCGGCGCTCGGTGTATCTACTGATCATCAACATACAGTTCAGCATCAGTTCAACATCAAGCAGAACATTTAGAGAGGAATAAATGATGAAGAAACTCCAGACTCGAATTTGACACAACACACGTGACCTCATTTACACGTTTTTTTAAAGTAGTTGAAAAGAAGGTTTGGGTTCATGATCTTTTTAATAGAAATCAATCAGTGTTTGAGTCATTAATATCATTCTTTAATAGATCAGTGTGCTGAGAGTCACATTCGAGTCTTTTCACATGAACTGAGTCGATTAAGTTAAGAATCTTGTGACAAAAATGATAATAGAAACATTATAGTTATGATAAATCATAGTACTTTTGATACTTAAGTACATTTGAAATTTTAATGGGACACTTTTACGTTTACTGGAGTCACATATTTTGAGTTCATCTCTACTTTTACTCAACTACACTACTTTGTCCACCACTGGTGTAAAAATGCTTGTTAGAGTGTGGTAACATTAGAAATGCATTTCCTGTACCTGAAATTAAGAATAGGACTGTAACATATTGCAATGAACCTTTAAATAGATGATGAAGAAGAAGTTAACAATGGACAATCGAGAAAAACCTTCATAGCTGCTAGAAGGTGTATTACTCGTCATTAAATGAATGAAGTACCAAAGTGCAGAGTTGGCAAAAGTACACACATCCTTCACTTAAGTAGAAGTGCAGATCTCATGTTTTAAAATATTCTGGTAAAGTTGAAGTTTTGACTTTACTTTTTTACTCAAGTTAAAGTAAAGAAGTTTGGGCTCTGACATGTACTTCAGTGAAAAGTAGCTGTTACTACTATCTGTTTTAGAGTCAAACTCTACACCACCTCATATATATATTAGGACTGTCAATCGATTAAAATATTTAATCATGATTAATCACATGATAGTCATGAGTTGACTCACGATTAATCGCACATTTTAACTGTTTAACATTTTAACTGTTCTAAATGTACCTTAAATAAATACCTATTTTTGAGCAGCTGATGAACGAGGAAAATAGAGAGAGAGAGAGAGAGAGAGAGAGAGAGAGAGAGAGAGAGAGAGAAGGTTGGATGTGTGGAGATGGTGAAGCAGGAAGTGGATAATATTAGTAAGGAGGAAGTGAGAGCAGCGATTAAGGATGAAGACTGGAAAGTCGGTAGGGCTGATAACATACCAGTAGAAGCATGGAGATGTTTAGGAGAGATGTAATGGAGTTTTTAACAAGATTGTTTAACAGGATATAGGAAGGTGAGAAGATGCCTGAGGAATGGAGAAGGAGTTTGCTGGTACCAGTCTTTAAGAATAAGGGAGATGTGCAGACCTTGCAGTAACTACAGGGAATTAAGTTAATCAGATCACCATGAAGTTATGGAAAAGAGTAGTGGAAGCCAGGCTGAGAGAAGAGGTGACCACCTGTGAGCAACAGTATGATTTCATGCAAAGAAGAGCACCACAGATGCATTATCTGCTTTGAGAATGTTGATGGAGGAGAAGTATAGAGAAGGTCAGAAGGAGTTGTGTGTTTGTGGATTTGGAGAAAGCGTACGACAGGGTGGAGAGAGAGGAGTTGTGGTATTGTATGAGGAAGTCTGGTGTGTCAGAGAAGTATGTGAGGGTGGTGCAGGACATGTATGAGGACAGTGTGACAGCAGTGAAGTGTGCAGTAGGAACGACAGACTGGTTTAGGGTGGAGGTTGGATTGCATCAAGAATCGTCTCTGAGCCCTTTCCTGTTTGCAGTGGTGATGGACAGGTTGACGGACGAGGTCAGACAGCAGTCTCCCTGGACTATGATGTTTGCGGATGATATTGTTATTTGTGGTGAGAGTAGTGAGCAGGTTGAGAAGAGCCTGGAGAGGTGGAGGTACGTGCTGGAGAGAAGGGAATGAAAGTCAGTAGGAGTAAGACAGAGTACATGTGTGTGAATGAGAGGGAGGCAGTGGAGTGGTGCAGTTGCAGGGAGAAGAGGTGGAGAAGAATGGCAGGAGTGATTTGTGATAGAAGAGAATCTGCAAGAGTGAAAGGGAAAGTTAATAAGACTGCGGTGAGACCTGAGATGTTGTATGGTTTAGAGACAGTGGCATTGAGTAAAAGACAGGAGGTGGAGCTGGAGGTAGCAGAGCTGAAGATGTTAAGGTTTCCGGTGGGAGTGATGACGATGGACAGGATTAGAAACGAGTTTAGAAGAGGACAGCGAGATTGAGATGTGCAGAGGAGGGACATGGGGACATGGGGACATGTGCAGAGGAGGGACATGGGGATATCAGTAGGAGAATGCTGAGGATCGAGCCAGAGGAAAAGAGGAAGGCCAAAGAGGAGGTTTATGGTTATGGATGTGAAGAAGAAGAAGAAGAAGAAGAAGAAGAAGAAGAGAAGAAAGAAGAAGAAGAAAGAAATAAAACAAAAAAAAAGTATAAATGGCGCCATCCAGTGGCCAGAGCAGGCTACATAGCCTCCCATTTTTGGTCAATGACAGTGTAAGTTCTCGTTCTCTATAGCACACTTCAGCCAAATACATGACAGCGCTGTAGAATAAGACCAAAAAAGGGAGCAGATTAAAAAATAAATCTACACAAACCTACCAGAGAAAGCAATTAGAAGTGGTCAAACAAATGCATTGGTGTTGCTGGAATTACACAAAAAGTGATGCAAATATTCATTAGCTTGAACGAAGGCTGAATTAGGCACGCTCTTCTCTCCAGCGTGTACCTCCACCTGTCCAGGCTCTTCTCAACCTGCTCCCTACTCTCACCACAAATCACAATATCATCCGCAAACATCATGGAGACTCCTGTCTGACCTCGTCCGTCAACCTGTCCATCACCACTGCAAACTGGAAAGGGCTCAGAGCCGATCCTTGACACAGTCCAACCTTCACCTTAAACCAGTCTGTCGTTCCTACTGCACACTTCACTGCTGTCACACTGTCCTCATACATGTCCTGCACCACCCTCATATAATTCTCTGACACACCTGAATTCCTCATACAATACCACAACTCCTCTCTCCACCCTGTCGTACGCTTTCTCTAAATCCACAAACACACAATGCAACTCCTTCTGACATTCTTTATACTTCCCCACCATTCTCAAAGCAAATGATGTAAAGTAATATAAGCGACAAAAACAATTCAGATTGTTTCCCTTTTCAAAGTGTGAAAAACAAAGGATTATTTGAGAAAATGAAATAATTCCACAGTGATATCTGAATCTTATTAGAAACACAGTAGTTGGCCAAAGTATGTGACCTTCCCCCATTTTCTGCACCTCAAGGAGATTTCATGATATCTGTGAGAGACCAACTGAGAACATGTTTGCATGTACATCGAAGGAAATGTACTCCTGTCAGAAGAAGTCATTTATTTATGCCATATGGGTCACAAAAATAGATGGTCAAGTTGTCCATAATCAGCCTGAAGCTGATGGTTCAAGATGCACTTAAAATATATAAACTTTCTTTCGGCTCTCCATTAGTGGTCGCCACAGCAGATCATCTGTATTCATGATCCGCATGTTTGATTTGGCACGTTTTTACGCTGGATGCCCTTCCTAACACAACCCTTCCCATTTATCCGGGCTTGGGACCAGTACTAAGAGTGCATGCTTGTGCAACCCTAATGGCTGGGTATAACCTCCCTGAAATGCATCCTGTTCAGGAAGAAATTTGTAATTTGACTGTAACAAATTTAATGCATAACAGAACCACTGTAAGGTACAGAACATTTTCAAGGCAAGACATTAAGCTTTTTTACTTTGTTACTTTGTGTTTTCAATGTTTGCAAAAAAAAAAGTTTAATGAAATTTTGTGACAATTCTGTAGTTAAAAAAAAAAAAAAACGAACAAAAATGAAAGTCTTGTTTTTCTTAGTATCGAACTAAAGTTTTGAAGAACTATCTGGCACAAAAATTGATGTTAATAACAGTAAATAAAAGTGGAATATTTATTGAGTTAAAAAAACATTAATAGCTTTAGTCTGTGGGGGAAAAAAACACAAGGCAAACATTAAATTTTATCTGTGCATACATTCATACAGAATACGACATGTAGTGAAATGCATTTTTTACTACATGTAACATGACTTCAAACTCTCACCACACAAAATCAATATGGAACATGGAAAGAGTGAAAACATGGCATTACAAGTGATAAGGAACGTGTAACTTCACCCATGGAAAGGTGTTGTGAGTGCGTATCTACAATCCAAATACTTTTCTAAACTTAAGGCCAAAATAAAGCAAAAGACCATGAATACTAACTGGGTAAAAAGCTGGGCTTACTAAACACAACTAACTACAGCAACCAAAGAAAAACGAATTTTTTTAAATGACAAAGTTCAAGAGCCCAACTACAGAAAACACTGATCACCATTATGGTGACTTGAAATAAAAGTCCAACATCTCAGTTAGAGCTTTAGCACACAAATGACAGAAATAAAGTCACACTGGTGACCTGGTGAATAAGCGAAGCTGGTAATGCTGTTTTTGTGGATGTTTAATCATCTTCTGCTGAGATCATGAGATATTTTTATTTGATTTCATCTGTTGCTTTGGCTGTAAGTTTTAACAATAATATACTGTAAATTTAATTTATGGAAGCAAACTGTAAAAAAAAAACAACAGTAGATTATTGGAAACCCTGCTGTCAGTAGTTTACTCTGAAATAAACTAAACAGCAAAGTACTGTAAAACCTTACAGTCAAATCCATGTTGTGTTTTGTGGGTTACCATTGTGCAGAAGAGTAAAGCCTGTTTTTAATTTTAAAAATGATATTGAATTATTAATAATTTAAAATGTCTGTAATAATTATTCAATTCTTCTATATTATGTGGCATATTGCTTCATTTAAAGGCAGTAACTGTGTTGTTACTTAAAATCTCATTGATCATTTCAATCGCACATAAATGTTTGCTGCTGTTTTCTGCAAGAGATTTGGCTTCAATTGATGCTTTTATTGTTTTTGGATGATTCATTATGTTTTTCTTTGTGCATTTAAGTAAAATAAATTTTCAGTACTAATACGCTGACAACTTTGTTACTTAGTTAACTTGGGTTTTAATTTAGTAGAAGTTTTTACAGTAAAATGCTGTAAAATAAATAACACTGAAGACCTAAAATTAACAGTAAATTACTACTATATATATATATATATCCAGTGACCACTGTTCCTGCCCCTCTTCCCTCCGTGGATCTTCCCACTTCGTCCAGGTCTGCCTCTGGATAGTGTTCTCTTCGTTTGGAGGCCACGCTGTGCATCTGGGGACGGTTTCTCATCAACGACTTGGGTGGTTCCATAAAAAATCCGGAGTAGAACGGGAGCTTTCAGGATGGATTTGGACTGTAGTTAATGTCAACAGCCTGCTACAGTGACTCAGGACTATAGTTTGGTTCTGATCACCATCACTGTACCTCGCAACATAATTTAATAAATGTAATAAATGGACATTCGGTGCCACCCAGATGAGGATGAGGTTCCCTCTTGCGTCTGGTTCCTCTCAAGGTTTCTTCCTTATACCATCTCGGGAGTTTTTCCTTCACCACCGTCGCCACCCGATCATCAGGGACAAACTTACACTTCTAAAGAACATATTCATTTTTTATCACCACATTATCTGTGTAAAGCTGCTTTGAGACAATGTTCATTGTTAAAAGTGCAATATAAATAAAATTGAATTGAATTGAATTTATACCAGTCAGATTCCAGTTGCATTTTGTGGGTTAGCATTGTGCAGGAGAGTAGAGCCTGTGTTTAAGCCAAGGACGGACAGAGCCTTATTGATATTATGCTGAATGTTGCTTCATTTATAAGCATATATTATATCTTCTTACTAATTTTAATTGTGTATAAATGTGTGCTGCTGTTATTTGCAAAAGATGTGGCTGGAATTGATGCTTTTAATGTATTTGCATGATTCAGTAAGTTTTTCTTTGTGCATTCAAGTAAAATACATCCTCAGTACTAATATTCTCACATTATTTAAACATTCTAAATATCGTTCATAAACAAATAGCAGTTGGCCAATTTAAATGCAGTGGGTTTCTGTAAATAAAATGAGTGAACTCAGGTTTTAATTTAGTGGTATTTTAAAGTAATATGCTGTAAAGTAGATAATGCTGAAAAATGATCAAATTAACCATATTATACAGTAAATATACTGAACGGCACTATTGTGTGTATTTGTGTATCTGTGCTACACTGTCTTTTGCACCTCTTTTGTCTGCACGGTTTGCACACGATGCACTTTATGTGGCGGGGACACATACTTTTGATCCTCATCTCTGTGTTATGTTATGTAGCTTCATGTTGTTTATGTAGCACCAGGGTTCTGGAGAAACTTCTCATTTCACTATATATGTTTGGAGGAACAATAAAAGCTTCTTGACTTGACTTGTGAAAAAAACTGCCCTGGTTAAACATTCACGATCAGACAGTACATTCAATTATAAACTGCAGTAGCCCATAGCAATACATAGAGAACTTTAATTACATAGACATAAAACAGAAACTTAGGACAATTAGAAATGTCTGAGAGCACAATCCTACCACAGAACCCAACACAGTGAAATAAAAAGAATGGAAGGTGGGGAAGTTTAACACTACAAGTGATTGGGAACTGGTAACTTCACTCATGGAAAGGTGTTCTTAGTGCATACACACACTCCTTATACTTTCTAAAGCTATATAAGCTTTTAGCTATTTGAACTTAGACTATATAGACCAGGGGTCACCAACATGATCCAGCGGGCACCAGGTATCCCGAAAGGACCACAAGAGTAGCCTGCGGGCCTTTTCTAAAAATAGCAGTTTCCTACCTTGTTAAATGATTGTTGATAATTATTATGAGAAATAATAACATAATAAAAAGTAAATTGAGCAAATTTGTTATTTCAGATCAAACTGAAAACTGTGTGTATCAAACTGGTAGCCCTTCACAATAATCGGTACCCAAGATGTAGCTCTCAGTTTCAAAAAGGTTGGTGACCCCTGATCTAAACTAAACTAGCCTGTATTTAACATTATTAATCTGCTCCTACAATCAACAAAACATACAAAATTGGAGAAATAACTGATAATTGTATATTATCTGATAAAGTGGAAAAACAGAAAAAAGCTTAAAAATGTTATATATATATATTGTGTGTGTGTGTGTGTGTGTGTGTGTGGTGTGTGTGTGTGTGTGTGTGTGTGTGTGTGTGTGTGTGTAAATAGAGTAGGGACGAAAGGCTTATGGATACCTAAAGTTTTACACAGTGAACGACTAAACAGAACCAATAAACATTGAACATCTTAGTGCTCTAGTCTGTGACAACTAAAAGAGGGCAACAGATCAGAAACTAGTCTGTATTCAACAAAACATCAAAAATTGGGAAAAACAAACAAATAAATAACTTGATATAACATCTAACCAAAAGAATAAAAAGGAAAAAGCTTAATTTTTTGCATCAGATGAAATGCAGTAACCAAGAGCACAGAAAATATAGATTTAATAACATAAACATGATAAGACAAAATCTTATGACAATAAGAATCATATGGGATCCCAAACCTACTATACAAAACCAACACTGTGCAATAAATCGTATAGAAGGAGGGAAAATCTAACACTACAAGTGATTGGGATCTGGTAACTTCACTCAAAGGTGTTCTGAACGCATGCCTGAATACTTTATTAGGCTTTTGATCAAAAAATGGCAAAAGAAAAAATGCGGTTTTCATTTTCGAGGTTAATACAATGAATGACTAAATCAAACAAATGAATTCTGAACATCTTTGTGTCCTCTAGTCTGTGAAAAAAACACAAGAGGGCAACGGATTTTTACCAAAAACGAACCTGTATTTAACATTAAGCTACTCCTACATTCATCAAAAATAAATCAACGACTCTATATGAATGATCAAGTAAATAAAAAGGAAACTATTTTGGCATCATGTAAAAAAAATACCCTGATTAAACCCTCAGGAGCAGCTAGCACACTCAATGCTAGCAAAAGGTTTTATTAGCTTTTCTTATGAAATACAGTAATCCATAGCACAGAAAAGAGTATTTTAATAAAATAGATATCACAAAACAAAAGCTTACAACAATTAGAATCATGTGAGGTCACAATTAACACAGTACAACATAAAGCATGGAAGGAGGGGACGTCTAACACTAGTGACCGGGAACTTCACTCGTGGAAAGACGTTCTGTGTTTTCCCACAATCCTTATACTTTTTTAAGCTTTTGTTTAGAAATGAGCAAAGGACCATGTATACTTAATAAAGAAAAAAGAAGAATATATCTGGATATTTGAATACAGTGAATGACTAAATGGAATCTATGGATATTGAACATGGTTGTGCTCAAGTGTGTGAACCTTAAACTATTCATACATCCAACAAAACTGCAGAAAATGTAGGGAGAATAAATAAATATTTAATGTCTGATTAAGTGAATGAAAAGGAGAATCTTCTTGCCGTCTTCATGCGATTAAAATGAACCTGATTAAACACTCATGAGCAGATAGTACACTTAATGCTGGCAAAAGATTTAATTGTGAACTTTATAACAAAGACACAATAATTACAATTGTGTGAGGTCACAATTCTACCACAAAAACCAACAATAGATAACAATAGTGCAGTAGAAATCATGGACGGAGGGGACGTCTAACAATACAAGTGATTTTGGATTAGTAACTACACTCGTGGAAAGGTGTTTTGAGTGTGTACACACACATACTTTTCCAAGCTCTTGTTAAAAAAATGGCAAAGGACCATGAATAAAAGAAAAAACAAAATATTTTAATATAATGAATAACTAAATTAAACTGATCAACTAAATAAAAAAGGAAAAAAAGCTTCATTTTTAGCATCTTCGTGTGAAAAACGTTCAATAGATTACACACAAAAATGTTTATTAGTTTTCATATGAACAGAAGAAAACGATTATTGTGGTAATTGTGAGTTTTGTGATGATTTCGTGTTTACTGCACCACGTTGTAATGGATTCTACTCCACTCCGCGCCACACCACTAGGGGGTGCTGGTGAGAATTACAGCTCTGATTGCAGGACTGTAGAAGAAGTGTGCGCTCCAGAAGCACATGTGAGAGTTTAGAGTGCGGTAAGTGCTCAGGAGTTGTTGTTTTTTTGCAATGAAATACTCAATAACTAGTGTTTTTTTTTTATCATTTAGATCTGTATTATTCATTTTGTTAGCTAAAGAACAACCCAAAGATAGAGCATTCATATTACAGATCTACAAAATACACACAGCTGGACAGATGTGGTCTAATGAGAAGGTTTATCGTTTTATCCACGTAAACTCTTGTAGTGTGGTGCACATCATATTTAAATCCGAATATTATTGTACATTATACACGTTTTTATTACTGCGTTTTTTATTACTGTTTAAAAAAAACGCTGTACAAATAACTGGATTATTGAATTCAGACCTACAGGAAGCAGTAAAGATGACGTCATTAGCGCACCAGTTGAAGCGGCTGGCTTTGCCGCAGAGTGACCCGAGTCTGCTGAGCCGGAGCCAGGTCGCCTCGGTCCTCTTTAACCCTAAAGATGCTGCCAGCATGGACAGAAGCACGATCTATGCCCTGGGTATGAATCTGAAACACACCTACACACGCCCATCCACCCCCCCCAACACACAACTACCTACCCATCCACCCACACACCTACACACACGCCCATCCACCCCCACAAACACACAACTACCTACCCATCCACCCACACACCTACACACACGCCCATCCACCCCCCCCACCCCAACAAACACAAATACTACCTACCTGTCCACCCACACCCCTACACACATAAACACACCTACACACACGCCTATCCACCCCCACAAACACACAACTACCTACCCATCCACCCACACACCTACACACACGCCCATCCACCCCCCCACCCCAACAAACACAAATACTACCTACCCATCCACCCACACACCTACACACACGCCCATCCACCCCCCCCACCCCAACAAACACAAATACTACCTACCTGTCCACCCACACCCCTACACACATAAACACACCTACACACACGCCTATCCACCCCCACAAACACACAACTACCTACCCATCCACCCACACACCTACACACACGCCCATCCACCCCCCCACCCCAACAAACACAAATACTACCTACCCATCCACCCACACACCTACACACACGCCCATCCACCCCCCCACCCCAACAAACACAAATACTACCTACCTGTCCACCCACACCCCTACACACATAAACACACCTACACACACGCCTATCCACCCCCACAAACACACAACTACCTACCCATCCACCCACACACCTACACACACGCCCATCCACCCCCCCACCCCCACCCCCACAAACACACAACTACCTACCCATCCACCCACACACCTACACACACGCCCATCCACCCCCCCACCCCAACAAACACAAATACTACCTACCTGTCCACCCACACCCCTACACACATAAACACACCTACACACACGCCTATCCACCCCACAAACACACAACTACCTACCCATCCACCCACACACCTACACACACGCCCATCCACCCCCCCACCCCAACAAACACAAATACTACCTACCTGTCCACCCACACACCTACACACACGCCCATCCACCCCCCCACCCCAACAAACACAAATACTACCTACCTGTCCACCCACACCCCTACACACATAAACACACCTACACACACGCCTATCCACCCCCACAAACACACAACTACCTACCCATCCACCCACACACCTACACACACGCCCATCCACCCCCCACCCCAACAAACACAAATACTACCTACCTGTCCACCCACACCCCTACACACATAAACACACCTACACACACGCCTATCCACCCCCACAAACACACAACTACCTACCCATCCACCCACACACCTACACACACGCCCATCCACCCCCCCACCCCAACAAACACAAATACTACCTACCTGTCCACCCACACCCCTACACACATAAACACACCTACACACACGCCTATCCACCCCCACAAACACACAACTACCTACCCATCCACCCACACACCTACACACACGCCCATCCACCCCCCACCCCAACAAACACAAATACTACCTACCTGTCCACCCACACCCCTACACACATAAACACACCTACACACACGCCTATCCACCCCCACAAACACACAACTACCTACCCATCCACCCACACACCTACACACACGCCCATCCACCCCCCACCCCAACAAACACAAATACTACCTACCTGTCCACCCACACCCCTACACACATAAACACACCTACACACACGCCTATCCACCCCCACAAACACACAACTACCTACCCATCCACCCACACACCTACACACACGCCCATCCACCCCCCCACCCCCACAAACACACAACTACCTACCCATCCACCCCCCACCCCCACAAACACACAACTACCTACCCATCCACCCACACACCTACACACACGGCCATCCACCCCCCCACCCCCACAAACACACAACTACCTACCCATCCACCCACACACCAACACACACGCCCATCCACCCCCCCACCCCCACAAACACACAACTACCTACCCATCCACCCACACACCTACACACACGCCCATCCACCCCCCCACCCCCACAACACACAACTACCTACCCATCCACCCACACACCTACACACACGCCCATCCACCCCCCCACCCCCACAAACACACAACTACCTACCCATCCACCCACACACCTACACACACGCCCATCCACCCCCCACCCCCACAAACACACAACTACCTACCCATCCACCCACACACCTACACACACGCCCATCCCCCCCCCCACCCCCACAAACACACAACTACCTACCCATCCACCCACACACCTACACACACGCCCATCCACCCCCCCACCCCCACCCCCACAAACACACAACTACCTACCCATCCACCCACACACCAACACACACGCCCATCCACCCCCCCACCCCCACAAACACACAACTACCTACCCATCCACCCACACACCTACACACACGGCCATCCACCCCCCCACCCCCACAAACACACAACTACCTACCCGTCCACCCACACCCCTACACACATAAACACACCTACACACACGCCCATCCACCCCCACAAACACACAACTACCTACCCACACACCTACACACACGCCCATCCACTCCCCCACCCCCACAAACACACAACTACCTACCCATCCACCCACACACCTACACACACGCCCATCCACCCCCCCACCTCAACAAACACACAACTACCTACCCGTCCACCCACACCCCTACACACACAAACACACCCACACACACAACTACCTAACCCCCTTCACACACATGCCTGTGCACCTCTCAACCTCATAAACATAACACACCTACACACATAACTACCTAACCCCCTTCACATCCACCCCTTACCCTCATGAACACACCTACACACACAACTGCCTAACCCCTTTCACACACACATTCCTATTCACCCCCTCATCCTCATAAACACACACACACACACACACACACACACACACACACACACACACACACACACACACCTACACACAACTACCTAACCCACTTCTCACACACACACACACACACACACACACACACACACACACACACACACACACCTATCCACCCAAAGCTCATCTACCTAACTATACAAACACCACCTACAGAACGTGATGTATGGAGTTTAATAGTTGACTGAACGATGAATATGAATTTTTTATATTTGAATTTTAAACGCTCATTTGTTTTTGTTTTTTGCACTTTTCAAATAGCTTTATATTATAATTTAAAATATATTCAAAACAGTCATATATACACACACACACACACACACACACACACACACACACACACACACACGGACTGGAATGCTTGTTTGTGTCTGTTTATCCACTGATTTAAAGACGGATTTGAATTGAGGTGAAATTCAAAGTCGAGGGAAATTTGGCAGAAAAATCTCCTGAAGATTCTTCAGTAGAAAACATCAAGAACTTATTTAATGTGACGGATATAATTTCGATATATGAAATGCATACACACATTATATATGTATATCCATTGTGTAGGTTGTACAGGGCTCGATGAGCTGCTGGGTATTGAGCCAGCGTTCGCAGAGTTTCAGGAAACGCTCTTCAGCCAGGCTTCAGTAAGCCTTGAGCGCAGTGTGCAGTCCAAGGAGGTTAACCAGAAACTAGACAAGGACATCTCGCTGTTCCTCACCCGTCTGTCTCCATACTTCCTGCTCAAGCCTGCACTCAAGTGTCTGGAGTGGCTTGTACACAGGTGCTGTATCACTTATATCATCTTCACTAGTTTTCTCATGAATTATTGCACGTGGTCTCTACTGTCTGCTGTTTGTTATTGGTATGTTCTTGTTGGTTGGTTGCCTCCTCTTTGAAAGCACAGCTAGACAGACACTCTTTTTTTTCTCTGACTGTATTTCAGGTTCCACATTCACTTGTACAACCAGGACAGTCTGATTGCTTGTGTGTTGCCGTTTCACGAGACCAAAGTGTTTGTACGAGTCATTCAGCTTTTGAAGATCCCGGATCCCACACACAGGTGGCACTGGCTACATGCGCTTCAGGTATACCGTTGTAAAACCATGGGGGAAGGGGGGGGGGGGGGGCGCGACGACAAGTGAACTGCATTTAGTTCTGAAATAGTCTGGCAGCATTGTGTAATCAGTAGAGGTCAGATAGATAGTGGATCGCACTTGATCACACCGATTAATCAACCGCTAGTTTTTAAATAGATAAAAAAATAATCATAACACTCCCTGTAAAAGAGTACTGAACTTTATGATAAAACTAATTAAATTAATAAATTTGATAATTATAAGTAACAAAAACAATATAGAGCCTGTGGCATCAGTGATTCGCCTCTAGAGGCCGCTCATGTAATGACAGAGGACCTGAAGCCTGGAAAAAAAAATTTTATGGATAGTTCCAGCTATCAATTATCTGTGCTGATTAATCTCTCTCTCTCTCTCTCTCTCTCTCTCTCTCTCTCTCTCTCTCTCTCTCTGTCTGCTCCACAGAAACCTGGAGTACCTTTGGCGAGAGGGACTCTCCTGACTCACTGTTATAAAGATCTGGGTTTCATGGATTTCATCTGCACCTTGGTGACAAAGTCGGTTGAGGTAACACGTCTAACCCGTGTAACGTCTGATCTGATGTGCTCTGATCTGTCGTCTGATTCATTGGGTAACGGTGCTTTTTTCATTAGGCCTATGCACAGTCTGTTCACGACGGAAAATGTGCACAGCTGCGAGTGATTTTTTCCTTTTATTCGGCGACCATTGTTCCCTCACTGGAGGCAGTGGAGAAAGTCACGGATTCTATCATAGCGAAGTTACTTCCTTATCTTCAACTGGTGAGTTCAGATCTTACTTCAGCTTCGTAATTCTTGGCACCTGTTTTTTTTTGTTGTGTTTTGTTTTAACTTAACACATGCCTGTAGTGAGTCATTTCAGTATAGTTTTTTGAAGAGAAACTTGTTTGTGTGGAGAATATTTTATTTACAGTACACTCCTGCACATATTGTTTGGCCTCTCTGATAAATCTTTGGCTCTCTGGAGCGTTCAGAATCCCGAGAACATAGTGTGGCATCTTTTACCTTTTCTTTGTGCATTTAAATTAGTGTTGAAGCTTCAATGTTTGGAAACGGATTTATGCTTAAATTCTTGTGAAGTTGACACTTGATCCAGTTCTATTGTAACATTTATCCTGCTCTGGTTCTGTGTTTATTGCACTGCTTCATCCACCAGGCATCTTTGCACCATCCATAACCCATATTTATTCTCCATATACTGTATCATACCGACATTTATATATGTGCATCATGTTATTTGAGCATGTTATCTTCTGACATGTCCGTCTTTGCACATTTATACTGTATATTACTATATATACCATATCTTATTACCTACAGTTAGGGATATTACTCTAATACCCTATATTGGGAATGAATCCTGACGGATCGATATTTTCCATACTGGCATTGTATCAAAAGGATCAATCCTGAAATAAAAGTATCGATCCGTTCTTTTTTTTTGTTTTTTTTTGTTTTTACCAAGTGAGTTTAGAATATTATTATAATATTAATACTCTATGTAGTATATAAATATTTATAATACTTAAATAGGAATGTCAATGGGAACCATATCTTCCACTGTACCACCACTTATCATGACGGCGTTCACTCACTCAATCAAAGCACTCAGCGTAGGTTTAAAATGAGATCGAGTGCATGGCTGCGATCAGGACTGAAAGAAAAGAAGCATAATCTGGAGTCATTTTGCTCCAGTTAAGAATGATGAAGCTTCATGTGACATACACATGACAAAGCATCTAAACGTTAAAACAACCTTTAGAACACGACTGAGAACATCCGAGGAGAGCAGAGGAGGTAACAGACACCACCCCCATCTTCTGGCTCGAGGCAGAGTTCATTAGCAGGATGGTTTCAGAATGCTGTACTTTATACCATACACATTGTTTCAGATATGAAGATATTCTAGTATTTCATGTGGAGCAGAATATTACACTGCATATGTTTATTTTCTGCACTCTTGAAGGGTTGATTATAAATCACAGACAGACAGCACTCAGACTTTAAAAACTGTATTTGCTGCAGGAAAATATTTGACATAAAAACAAGCTTTTCCTCCGAGCACAAGAAAAAATGTAGATGACATCAGCATGTGTTTTCTTTTTTGCAGGGCCTGAAATCTGATCTTTTGGATTACAAAGCTGCAACATATATGATTGTGTGCCAGCTTGCGGTGAAGGTTGTGATGCAGCCGGAGCTGCTGGACTCACTGGCACGACAAGTGAGTAGGTCAGTGACTAGAGCTCCAGTGCTGACTTCTGAAGGCTTGTCGTGCCTCATTATCCTCCTCCAGAACCAGAAGAAAAGTGTCATCGGACAAAAGTGAGTGTTGTTCTTGCTGCCAAATTTGTATTTTTGTTTTATCTGGTGCATTAATACAAGGACTACTCCTGGTATTAGTGTGTTCTATCACTACTCGGTAACTGTGTGTTCTATCACTACTCGGTAGTAACGGTGCGTTCTATCACTACTCGGTAGTAACGGTGCGTTCTATCACTACTCGGTAGTAACGGTGCGTTCTATCACTACTCGGTAACGGTGCGTTCTATCACTACTCGGTAACGGTGCGTTCTATCACTACTCGGTAGTAACGGTGCGTTCTATCACTACTCGGTAGTAACGGTGCGTTCTATCACTACTCGGTAGTAACGGTGCGTTCTATCACTACTCGGTAGTAACGGTGCGTTCTATCACTACTCGGTAGTAACGGTGCGTTCTATCACTACTCGGTAGTAACGGTGCGTTCTATCACTACTCGGTAGCGGTGCGTTCTATCACTACTCGGTAACCGTTTCTCAGGGATTTCCTTTTAGTTTTCAAAATTTTTGGTCTGTTTGTGAATTGATTTTAATCTGCAATGTCTTTGTTCTTCTCCACCCAGGACATTTCAGTACCTCTGTGAAGTTCCCTCTTTGGTGTCCACCTTGCAGTGTATTGCAGCCTCCTATGATATCAGTCCTTTGCTGCACTACTTTCTGCCAAAGCTCACTAATGTGGTCATCACACAAAATGGTTTGTTTAAAAGTCATTAAACTCTCAAATACATTTTTTAAATATTCTTACCTTCAGATAAACTCCTAAATAGTACCAGCACTTGGGCTGAGAAGTTTGCCGAGGTTGATCAGGAAGCATTAAAAGAGCACACGGTGTAAAGAGTACCTGGAATTCTTGAGTGAAAGTGTAGATACCTCACTGCTAAACGTACTCCATTACAAAGTTCCAACTCACCAATTCCAATATGACTTGAGTAAAAGTTTATTGTAAATTAAAATGTAGTGGAGTAAAAACTAGAAAGATACTTTAACACAGAAATGAAGTATGTTTACTCAAATACTTCACACCACTGCTCACATGAATACACACATCAGTCCTGGAGCAGGAAGTAGTGAAGTCTAGACGATGGTAAATGTTTCAGAAAGGATTCAGAAGTTTTGTTCTGGCTTCCAGATGAAATCCATTTTTTGCCCAACAGCATTCATGTTAAAATCACAAGCCGCTATAAAGTCCTATACATTTTTTTTTAATATAGATTTCTGTCTCATATTTTTTATTTTCCATTGAAGTTACACAGTAAATGTATTATGTATAGAACAGCAATTTATACTCTTTTTTTTTATTATTATTATTTATTTATTTATTTATTTGTCTTTTTCTCGTCATTAATAATAATTTGACTAATTGCTTGCCACCAGATGACCTGGGAAACGAAGACTCACAAGGTGCTTCATACTGCCGCCTTCTGAAATCAGTCATTGAGAACCTTCCCTTGAGCACCGACTTGGCGAACACGGTGGCACGGTAATCAGTTTCGATGGCTTGAATTTATGACATCATGATGTGCTGCATAGAGAGCGCTCTGGATTCTGAACAGACTAATAATAAGCATTTGTTGGTCTTTGCAGACTTCTCCTTGAGGGATACATGTGCTGTGGGGCAGAGCTCAGATCAGACAAGCTCTCCTCTTTTAATCAGAAGGTCCAAGGGATTGTCAGGCTCTTTGAGAACAAGTACGTTTTCACCTATCGCCAATAACCGGGATGCGTAAAAGCTCTGAATGCTCTTCAGGGTCATTTTTGCATGTACTTGATCTTACTGTAGTTTAGATGTTGAGTATGTACATAATACTGATCTTGTAGTTTTCTATCTAAATATAAACATTGTTTTATGAATAGTTTTTGAGTATATGCACGAGAGGCTTTAGAAATCCTAGCAAGCCATGAGAGCAGTTTGTTTTTTTATTCTACACTTTATATTTCTCTGTGTTTGGTCCGTCACTGCTGCAGGCATCTGTGTGAGTTACAGAATGTGGTACAGAGCTTCACTTGTCACTTCGGCTTTCTTCTGTCTAAAGTTGTCTTGAACTCCTACTGTGTTGCAGGTATCCTGGAGCTCTGGATGCCGTCCTGGTGGGTTGTGTGGGTGAGATGGGCTCAGCTCAGCAGAAGAACCTCCTCCATCAGTTCCTCTCGCTTACCTTGTGCTGTGGCAAGCACCAGGTATGCAGAGCAGCATCGTGTCCTTTCCTTCGGCATATAAAAATATTTCAGTGAAAATAATTTATACTAAAATTTTATCTATTGTATACTAGAATTCTGCTGTTGGTAGTTTATATTGTTCTGACTGTAATATCTGCTGTATGTCGTGTAGGTTTTGGCAAACTCCGACACCTCTCTGATCCTCAGTCTTAAACACCCCGTGTCTGCTGTGAGGACCATGGCTATAGAATACATGAAAGAGATTCTCACCTCCGGACAGGTACGTGCAGTGTTAACATTAGTGCTCGCTACATGGCTGAGATGAATCACTGCACGCAGGAAATACTGCCGTGTTCAGAAAGAACGTACACTTTGGTAACGTCTAAGCCGTTTACAGGGTCTTGTGTGAGCATTTTTTTTTATTTTATTTTTTTATGAAATTGATTTTATTCTAATTTGCACGTTTGTGTGTCTACTTTAAGGAGGGCTTTGATGAGGCATTCCTAAAGGATGCTTTGCTTGAGAGGTTAAAGGATGATGTGCCTGATGTCGTGCTGTCAGCTCTGTCGGCAATGCGGGTAGGAGGACATGCTGAATACCTATGAGTGCTAATAAACCATGCTGCTTACATGTATTCATAGTTATTTTATTAATGGACACATTTAGTCACAAATATATATATAATTTTTTATTAATTTTTTCTTCACATCGTGAATAAATGTGTGTTGTTTAAAGGTTTTCACCAAAATATTTACTATAATATTTAAAATAATTTTTTTGTTGTTTTATAGCAATTCTTTAGCATGAGCTACTCAATTTGGATAATGCATGTGCAACACTTTGATGTTAAACCTGAGTTTTTGCTCTTAATTCTTTCACAAAACACTCGT
This sequence comes from Silurus lanzhouensis, assembly GCA_039877035.1. Taxonomy (NCBI): domain Eukaryota; kingdom Metazoa; phylum Chordata; class Actinopteri; order Siluriformes; family Siluridae; genus Silurus; species Silurus lanzhouensis. The sequence goes on from JBCEWE010001760.1 coordinate 19,326, forward strand.
ATATCAGGGTACATGAGGAAAAGCTCTGCTTTTAAATCTTAACACGGTTGCTCCTTTTCCACATCAACTCTCATTGGGTATATTATCTAATGTTTGCTAGCTGTATCTCGGACGCATGGATTTAGAGGACACGATTCCTTGTTTGATTTCTCTTCTACACCGCGTCCAGCCGTCGGATTCTGAGCACTGGTGCGTACCCAAAGTAACGCTACTTTTCCACTTTATACGCCTCATCAGTGCTGTCCAGGTGTGTATTATTTTCCTGTGTACGCCTTCTGGATGAACTAATCCCTGCGAATGATGCTATGACAGGAACTCGGTATTAAAGGAGGTGGTTCGAGTACTTGATGACCTGCCCATCAGGGAAGCGAACCCTGATCTCAGAGCCCAAATTAGCTGCGAGCTGTTACCCTTCCTGCTAATAACAAATCCAGCACCTGAGTCAGCAGAACTGAAACTGGCATTGTGTGTCGCTGAGACGCATCTTCTATCCCAGCATCCGCTCACCCAGGGCTGGGTCGATGGTATACACACACACACACACACACACACACACACACACACACACACACACACACACTTCCTGACTCTGTTACATTCTAATCTCTAGTAACTGATATAGAAATGTTTGTTAAATTCTGAACCTTTTGACCGAGCATGGTGTGTTTTTGGTGTTACAGTGTTACAGGGGGTGCTGAAGAAAACTCCACCTTCAGATGTTATCCGAGTGGCCAATCAGATGCTCATCAGCACTCTGACTAAAAACCTGGCCCGCATGGATCCGTCCACTAAACGCAATGCTGTGAGTATCAGTCTAGAGGAATGGTTGTGAATATTCTCGTTATATTGAGTTTGTTATTCAGGATCCTGAGGAGATCTTCTGACTTTCTCCTTTTTGCTTTTGTCTTTGTGATACAGATCGAGCGTGTGTGTGCGTTGCTGGCCAAGCAGGGTTCTGGAGAGCGAGAGAGGGCAGCGTTCGTGGTGTTGATTGTGCTCTTCTCCAGACTCTGGATTCTCTGAATGAGAGCACACACCTCCACACAGCTCAGATACTCTTCAGACTGCTTAAACCATCACTGAGAGAACTCAACACGCTACAGACTGAGGTCTCGACACTGCTCCATACGTACACACACACACTGAGAAAAACGTGATATTGTAATTTAAATAATACGGGTAGAAAATAGGAAGTAAAAATGGCAAAATCTTGTTTTTTTTTTAATAGATTTGTCCTTTTTTTTGCATTTATATAGTGTTTTAAAGCTTTTCCGCAAGATAACTTTTGACATTTTCTTCTGTACGTGGTTCCGAAAACGATTGGCTTTTTTTTTTTTTTTGCACACATCATAGTGTCCCCTGGTGGTCTAGTGGTTAGGATGCGGCGCTCTCACCGCTGCGGCCCGGGTTCGATCCCCGGTCAGGGAACCGACCCCAGCCACTCTCAGTGCGGTCCCAAGCACGGATAAATGGGGAGGGTTGCGTTAGGAAGTGCATCCAGCGTAAAAAATGTGCCAAATCAAACATGCGGAGGATCCGCTGTGGCGCCCCTAACGAGAGAAGCCGAAAGAACATTTTATAGTGACGCGTTAGAGCCGTTTTAAAAAAGCTTGTTTTCTTCAGAAATGAAAAAAATTGATATTTATTGAGGAAAAAGTCATTAAAAAATTCCAGTCTGAGTCTGTATATGTATTCAACATAAACAAATAATTTTTCACAGTATGTAAGCCATGAACCACTTCCTGATAAATCTATGCAACTGTCCTATTAATCAATTTTCATGATCATATTTATTATTTGAGTATTCTATTTATTGTACATTACATTATATTAATACACAAAACAAATGTTAGGAAATATCATGTTTCATCAATATTACCCTCTCTCTATTTATTACCCGAACAGATTCGCTCAACTGGTCTGTTCACTATTAGTTCAGGGATGTAATTTAACCTTCGATTGATTCACTCAGTTCTGCTGACTTAGCATTATTTTTTTTAGAGCATTCAAACGTTTTAGAAATCGGGCCACACAAGCTGCTCTGAGGCCAGAATTATATTTTAATACATTGATTTAGGGTGGTTTTGAAAAGTATTTAACCCCCTTCAGTTTAAACTGGTATGCTGTTCCTTTATAATGGACTACATTTGATTTCCCTGCTGTTAATCCACAAACAGTAACCAATAAGTTTCTGAACAAAAATCTAAATCTGCAATGGAAACGGAGATCATTTTTAACGGCTGGTTTTTTAACTTTGTCAATGTTACCGTGACACTTGGCCGATATAAATTTGAGCGTTTTCCTTCTCGTTTGAGTGTTTTGAGTGTCTGACTGGGAAATGTGAATTGTTGCAGCTGTATGTGGACCAGGACGAAACCCCTCAGGCCATGTATGAGGTGCTTGCAGCCTTTTTACTCGAAATGCACACGGGAGAAAATACGGAAAAGAAATACAGCTTGTTGGTCCTCTCTCTCCTCCAACACTTCATCAACAACCTCAAATGTCCCGAGGCTACATTTAAAGGTAGAGTTGAGTGATTTTGATCAAATCCCGCTTTTGTAAAATTGTGAAAACTGCATGAGATGGTGTTTTGGCCTCGGACATTCATCCAGGATTGTTATTGTGTTTTTAGATGAACTCTGGTGGAACCCTGAGAAGCTCGACATGAATACCTGCTGTTACCTGCAGCTGCTGTGCCACCTGTTTGACACAGCGGTGTCTGGGGCTAGTCAGGGACCCTTGACCTTCAGTTTTCGAGCCCTCTTGCATTCCTTATTGAGGTACTTATTTAAGTTTTAACATTGTGCTTGAAGCAACACTTCACTCAAATCCTCATAGAGTTTTATAATAGCCCAAAACACACCACTCAAGCAGACGTAGACAGTAGTTTTGGTTTTGGAAGGAGTGTGTGTGGGGCAATGGTCCAAAACTGCCATCAACATAACAGTGTATCACAAAAAGACCATCGTATCTGATATTAAACAAACAAATGTGCTATGGACGTTAAAATGAATAAATCTAATCTAATAAACTAATTATTGCAGTAACAAATATCAGACATATGAAATGGCTCTTCTGTCAGTGTTTTGAAGTGGATTTACAGCACATGCATATGATGTGGGGAAAAAAGTACTACACGGAAAAGTCCAGTAATTCAGTGACAGTAGAACTTTAGTAAAGCTCTTCTTCTGCACTGACCCCGAAAAGCTCCTCGGCTCTTTTCACTGCTACTCTCTGCTCTTTTTAAATATTTAATAGGGCAAGTGGCAGAAGGAGCTCAGTGCACTTCTGATCCGAAGGTTGAGTTCAAATCACATCACCACAATGCTGCCACTGCTGGGCTCTTGAGCACGCCCTAATCCTCAACAGTTTAGCTGTATAAATAAATAAATATCATTGTAAATTACTCTGACAAGGGCATCAGCCGTAGGCAGGTGGGTTAGGAGGATTAAGTAGGTACTTATGGAAGGTATGGTTAGATAAGATTAGATAAGATTAGGATTAGGATAGATAGATAGACAGACAGACAAGACAGACAGACAGACAGACAGATAGTACAGTACTGCAACGAAATGCAGTGGGTAGGTTAAGTAGGTAGATAAAGAAGTTAAGGTTAAAGTTAAGGAGAGGAAGGTAGGTAGGTTAGGTACTAGTTAAGGAAGGTAAGGTGGGTAGTAGGTTGTAAGGAAGGTAGATAGGTAGGTATGGTGGGTTGGTAAGGTAGGTAGGTATGGTGGGTTGGTAAGGTAGGTAGGTATGGTGGGTTGGTAAGGTAGGTAGGTATGGTGGGTTGGTAAGGAAGGTAAGGTAGGTAGGTATGGTGGGTTGGTAAGGTAGGTAGGTATGGTGGGTTGGTAAGGAAGGTAAGGTAGGTAGGTATGGTGGGTTGGTAAGGTAGGTAGGTATGGTGTTGGTAAGGTAGGTAGGTATGGTGGGTTGGTAAGGAAGGTAAGGTAGGTAGGTATGGTGGGTTGTAAGGTAGGTAGGTATGGTGGGTTGGTAAGGAAGGTAAGAAGGTAGGTTATGGCGGGTTGGTAAGGTAGGTAGTATGGTGTTGGTAAGGTAGGTAGGTATGGTGGGTTGTAAGGAAGGTAAGGTAGGTAGGTATGGTGGGTTGGTAGGTGGTAGTATGGTGGGTTGTAAGGAAGGTAAGGTAGTAGGTATGGTGGGTTGGTAAGGTAGGTAGGTATGGTGGGTTGTAAGTAGGTAGGTTATGGTGGGTTGGTAAGGAAGGTAAGGTAGGTAGGTATGGTGGTTGTAAGGTAGGTAGGTATGGTGGGTTGGTAAGGTAGGTAAGGTAGTAGGTATGGTGGTGGTAAGGTAGGTAGGTCATGGTGGGTTGGTAAGGAAGGTAAGTAGTAGGTATGGTGGGTTGGTAAGGTAGTAGGTA
>JBCEWE010001761.1:0-23696 GCA_039877035.1 Silurus lanzhouensis
ACTCAAAATCTGCTATTACCATTTAATTTAGTTATTAGAGATATTAGAGAAAAGGGTATTCTGATTATTTGCTTATATTATATTTACCAATATATAAAAAAATATTTGTACAATAAAATGTGTTCATTGGAACATTTACAATATTTAAACATTATATATATATATATATATATATATATATAATAATATATATATATATATAATATATATATATATATATATATATAAACCTTTATGTCTAAATGAGTTTAAATTTCTCACATTTTTCTATAGTGAGTATTTTTTCCGCCATGGGAAAGGCTTCAGGACAGGTGAAGTAATGACTTGGTAACATAAAAAGTGCTTTTTTTTTGTCTTATTAACTTCAAAGCGAGAAAAAAAAAGAAGAGGCTGTTGATAGATAGGAAATCCTGTTGATAGATGTTATAATGTACATAATAACAGGAACTAACTTGTTTTGTCACATCATTAAACATAACTATAAATTATAATCACTGGAAGATTACTATAAGAGATCTAACATTCTATGTGTTGTACTTTTAAGGAAAACAAGACTTCAGCAGCTTTCTGCTTTGTATATAGGGTCCTTCTACTATCTTTGTTTACCATGTAGACTCTTTTCTGTAATCGTGTGAAAGTGGATGAAAACAACCATTAGTAGTTCAGCTCTCTTAAAAAAGAAGAAAAAGACATTAAAGCCTGGATTAGCAACCTAGGAATCCCGAAAGATCCCCAAATTCTTGTTTGTAGAAGTGAACCCAGACAGGCACGAGTTTTTGTCTCAGAATGACTATAATTAGTGGTTTCCTAGATTAAATTCGGTGTATCGTTTGAGAAAAGCTGAGATTTATACTGCCATTAGAAGCGAGAACACAATGAGCTGCATTAAGAGTGATGTCTCGTTCCCACGCAAAGTTAATATTACAACTTTCATTAGTGTGAATTATTGATTTAACAGTTACATCTGACTAACAAAGAAATCAACATATTACAGAGGTGTGTAAAATAAATGTGGTTATTTTCTCAGGTACAAATGTGATATTTTATATATATCAAAAGTAAAACTTAAGACCAAGAAAAAAACCTTGCTGTCAATTACACCTTTATATTACTATTGTGGGCAAGTCAGGACAAGTTTTTGCTAGAAAACAAAACTGTGTACTAACACATTAACCTAAAACATCTCTACACATTATCTAGCAAGGAAGTAACAAAAAATAATCTAGCAAAGGTCCTCTGAGACATTATTTATCTTGAGGTAAAAAATCTAGGTAAAGTTTTAATCTATAAAACATAATCTAGCTACAGTCTTAATCTCTGGGAGATTAGCTAGCATGAAGCCAGCATTAGCTAGCATGAAGCAACAACGATTACAATTTACCTAATCTCCAAAACATAATCTATCATGATAACTGAAAATTATCTAGCCATGGCCTTAATCTTTAAGAATTATCTAGCATGAGATAACTATGAAAATCACCTAGCAAGTTTTAATCTCTGAGACATTATCTAGCATGAGATACATCAAAATAATCTTGCTATGTTTATAATCTCTGAAATATTTAGAAAGATAGTAACTTTAAACTAATCTAGATAAGGTATAATCTATGATATATACCTAGCAAGACAGTGACTCTGAAAATAATCTAGCCTAAAATCCCTACCTAACATTAAGAAGCATTATATATTTTTAGTTATCTCTTTCTATCATATGTGTCATAGATTAGGGCCTTCTCAGACATAAGATCAAATAGAATGCATGCTAATGCTATAGTTTTTTTGCAATAGTTTATAAACTGATTAGAACGAATGCACGATTAGCTAATAGCAGCTAGTTCGTATTTTTGTTCGTATACTAGCCCTTTTGTTTTTATTCATCTTAGATATTAAAGATCTACATAATGACATGAGTTGGGTGAAGTGCATCGAAATTCTGATTATGCTAGCTAACTTCAAAGATTAGGACATTGCTTTATCAATATTTTTTGCTGTCTCTTGTTTTTTTTAACAACACTTACAGTAAGCTAGCACACCTAGATAAAAGACACAAAGAATGTCAGCAAGCAATAAATCTAACCACCTATAGGCTTTAAAGTCTGCAACGCTAGCTAGCATTAATATAATACAGACTAGCATGCACAGGAATAGCTTGCTGTCAGGATGTGAACGATTTGGAAAGAAATATGCAACGTACCTATGAAATACTGTCTCTGTGTGTGTGTGTGTGTGTGTTGTGTGTGTGTGTGTGTGTGTGTGTGTGTATTTTCCAGTTCCAGAGAGTATTGTGAATGTTATGCAAGTGGCAAAAGACTTACAGTGTTTCTGCTTGGTTATTTTTATTTATTCAATGAATCAGATGACACATTAACACGCACAAGGAAAAGCAAATCAGTCCAATACACCACACAAAACACACATGCAGCAGCACCTGTGTTTCTTTCAACACCATTTACTAAAGCTTGGCTTTGTTTTTCATTCCCTCTTTCTTCTTTCTCTCTGTTTTGTCAGTTAGACAACAATGTGAGGTTTTCCATTCGTAATCCTTTCTCGTGCCAACGCAGTCATCTTTCTTTATTGATGTCTGAACCCAAGAATGTAGGCGAGCTCATCAAAACCTGTATGTGCCCCACAGTATTATTATCTACATGCTAAGAGGCCACTAGCAATAAATTCGTGTTCCCCTCGTTCCCTCGATCTGTCTTTCCTTTTTATGTTCTTTCATTTCTCTCCTTTTTTTTTCTTTCAGAGTCCTATAAGGGCTATTTTTGGTTAATATACTACAGTGTGTGAAGGCATGTCACTCAGGTGCATTCCTGTCATGTCTGAACAGGTTCGAAGAGCACATTATATTTATACAGTGCCGTGCGTAGGCCCAAGTTTCAATGGTGCTTTCACACGCCCACGGTCAACAGGCCCACATGACTCGGAAGCTGGCTTACCTGCATCCCCTGTGGAGATGCTTTTACAGAGGTACAGAGTGTAAAAGGGAAAGTTTGTTTAAAAATCACTAGTGTTGAAAATATCTGTTTATTCAGCGAGGTGAGTACATTGTAAACTAATTCATTTTTTAAGGAGTACAGGGAAATCACCGGATTTCTGTCTGTGTTTATGTGTCTTTGTGGGTTTCTTCCAAGTTCTTAGGTTTCCTCCAGTATCCTGCTGGTAGAACAGCCCTTGAGGATAAATAAGTCAGGGGGAATTATTTAAGATGAACCAAACCTGCTGCAGCAACCCATGCAGATGCTTTTACATAGGTTTACAGAGCAAAAAAAAAAAAAAAACAAAAAAAAAATTATATATATATATATATATTATATATATATATATAATATATATATATATATATATATATATATATATATATATAAATAATTTCTTTATTCATTTTTGTGTGTGGGTGGTGCATATAATTAATGCACCATGTCTTGTACAATGGCAAGTCAACATTGACTCACTGGGGTCTCTCATTAGGAGCAATTTGTCTCTAAATAAGAGTTTTTAGGGGGTGCAGGAAAATCACTGGGATTTTATTCTGTCTATGTGGCTTTCCTCCAGGCTCACGGGTTCCCTCCAGAATCATGCTGGTAGTTGAATCATCTAAAACAGCCTTACATATAAGTAGGGGGTAGTGAAGATAAGTAAATCCAGTCATTTCCTACATCTTTAGACCTCTCTCTTTGAAAAGGAAAAATAAATCCCATCAGGGTATCCACTAAGCTGTCTTAGATCACATAATCACAAATAATAACTTCTTTTTACAATAAATCCGTAGAGCTCATGACTGAAGGTTTTGTCAATATAAACCTAAAGCATTTTTTCCACCAAACAGTAACAGGGAACCAACCAGACCCATGATTGTCATATAGCTCTGTTTTCGTTCCCTCACTGTCGATGACTAATGACAGGCAAGGTAGTAAAATATTACTTGGAATTCAAAAAGCTACTTTCAAATAACTAAACGAGCATATCTCATTTGACATGAAAATATGAGTGCTGCTGCTCTACACCTTCCCCCTCTTTTCCTGATAGTAACCACTAGACTCAGTGAATCTGTTCAATGCCAGAGTGCATACACTCAAACCAATAATCAATCTTTAGAGAAAACTAAAGAAAATTTTCACTTAATCATGCAATCACTGACAAAACCTAAATACAGACAATTACAAAGTGGTTCAGCCTGCCACTTGTGTGTTTTAGTTGGATTTACAATTAAAATGCTATCTAGGAAATGATGTCCATCAATTTCGATACCTGTTGTACCTCCACCTATTAGAACACTGAAATCCTGTTGTACTGAATTACCTTTATTTTATTTTTTATATACATCCTTTGTCTGTTCAGAAACATTGCACGTCTCATAAATCATCAGGATGACAAAAGACCTTAAATCAGAAAGTGATTTAATTATTTCTCCTTCTCTTTCCCTCTCTTCCTTCTCTACCTATTTTACCTTCCAGCACCAATGAACCGGTGGCTGTGGAATAGCATTACGTAATGCAGGACGGCTCTTGTGCTGATGTCTTGGCTCTTTGAAGGCGGCTTCTGGAGTGCTCACTTACCAAATTAAGCTTGCATCAAAGAAAGACCAAAGAAAAAGAGAGAGTAACAAGCCAGATGAGCAGATATCCACATTAAAGGGCTTGTAAATGTGAAATAGTGCATGTGTATTAGGTTGTAGCACTCCAGTTGTTCATATTGATATTGTTGGCAGTATAACTGTGTCACTTTGTTATTATATTATACTGTGAAATCGCAGATCCAATTGGTCAGCAGTTAAAGATTGTTTATATAGTAACAGAATATTCATGCCAGACATCCAATAAAAATTTATAAATGTAACTTGTAACTTGAAAATACAGTAAGTGGAGACATGGCCTAGCCTACCCAGGAGTCTACCTCTACGGTTTTAATCCACACTGAAACGTCATGAACAAATGTAAGACGATTCGACCCGCGTCATTTCTGCCTGCCGTTTGCCAAACCCATTATTCCCATGACTTGTAAGTTGGGGACTATATATGAAACCCACTTAGAGATCAGCCCCAGTGATGCAATGCACCAAATATCAGTTAGACTGTTGTTTTAGAAACGTCTTCCACAACATTAAACGTAATCCAAATCGGACAAAAGTAACTGTCATTCGAATGGGGTGTGATGTAAGAGGAATAAATACCCCAGGATATGTGTGTGCTCTTAAAGAAAAACAATCTACTTGTAGGTGGAGGGAGGCATCATACTGTCCTGTTGATTATGGTTGATTATTTTCTTTTTAGCATGCCCTCGAGTGTGTTATTGCATAGTGGGTTGTACTTAATCTTCTTCGGTTTGCAACATACTGTATAATGCACTGCTTCACCGTCTGCCCTGTGACCACTGATTATATTACTCCGGAGTACTATCACTTACTTGGTCTCTTGTGTTTAGATAGAGTGACTCTCCATCTTTATGTGTGGGTGATGTGTTTTAGTTTTGGCACCCTCGGTTTCTTCCTACAGCTATCTTGTAAATACCTTTGCTGAAACTTCATTAGCCAGTTATATAAAAGTTATATAAAAGTGAAGATGTAATTAAATAAACATTATAAGTAGACCTGCAAGTGCACATATGTATCCCCTAAATAAAAGCCCTAAAGACCCAGTCAATGCAACATCTGCTGTAAGTTACGATTCAGTTGAAAAACAGCCGAACAATGGATTTCCTGGGCCTGTCACATAAAATGCTTTTCCATTTTCAGAAAATACAACTAGATGGTTACTATGGCTCAAGCTCCCTACTCTGTGTGATCTGGCAGTGGTATTAGTGCTGAGCTAGCTCTGGCACCGGTAAATATCCTGTCCGTTCGTGAGCCTGACCAACAAACCTTGCTCTGTGCTCCATCTTCTTTTGCTCCGGCTACCAGTGACCGCAGTCACGTCTCAAAAAAGGGATTTCGAGGCCGTCTCCAAAACCAAACCGTCTGTTTTCTGAGCGCTTTGGTGAAGCTGAGGTTCATTATAAAGGAAGTGATTGTGGAAAGTTTCCCTGTTTTTCCAAATAAATCGTATTTAACCCTACAGAATTTCGCATTCCTGCGTCTGTGGTATTTTTCTGTCTGTGTTGCTGTGGTGGTGGTTGATCTCAATGACTTTGCTTTAAATAAAAGTGTCTTTCGAAAGAGCTCATGGATTGATTCTCCATTCTTACATAGCAAAGGATCGCTCTTGTAACAGCCCGATTGTCTTTTGGGGTGAGAAATTATAGCTGACAGAAACTAGGAATGTGTTGGAGATGCGTTTACATTCAGCTGTCAGTTTATAATACTATATTGGCGAGGCTGATAAACAGTTTTGTATCAGTCTAGTAATGAATAAATTGCCAATTCAGCATGTTTTAGGCATTTTTTTAGACAGAGATGAGAAACAGATACCTCTGGTAGAAGCATTTAAGAAAGTTTTAGAAAGAAGCAGAAAAAAATGGTCAAGCGTAAAGAATGAGCGAGTTGACAAGGGCCAAATTGTGACGGCTAGACGACACAGAGGTTAGAGAATCTCCAAAACTGTAGCTCTGTTTGAATAACTTCAACAAGCCCCATGCCACAAGGATTGATTACCATGTCAACCTGTGGGAAAAATTTGTAGTTCAGACATAAAATTTGTCAAACAACAACAAAATAAGACCATAGCAGTAGTTCAGAGAAGTGTGGTTTGAATGTTATGCAAATTTGATTGATTTTAGTAAGCAGGATATATTTTATTTTTATGGACATTGCACATGAAAAAACTTTTCACATTTTGAAAAAAAAAGAGTAGCACCTCTTTTACCTCAAGCGCTTACTTTTTACAAAAGATTCAATAAGTAAGACCAACTTTGATGGAGATTGATTAAATTTTTTTTTTTTTACAAAGTAAAAGGAACTCATTTTGCACGATGGCAGCACTTTCCTTTTTACGGATGGAAATCTCATAATCAAGAAAACAGACAAGCCTTCTTGTGGCAAACTGCAATCCATTTTTTGTTCCTAATCCAGAATCTTCCAGAAAGAAAGAAAGGAAAAAAAAAAAACCTGGCTCTGTTCCTGGATGGCAAGGAAACCTTCGTTCCTGGATCTTTAACTGGGGCTGCTTTTAAAGCAAGCTGCCATAGCTATTTACCACTTCAAAGAGCAAGATACGCTCTCATTTAAACACACACACACACACACACACACACACACACACACACACACACACACACACACACGCAAAAAATTATAATAAGCAGGCCCCTTTTCCCTCTTTAGTTCTCTCCTTACTTTACTTCAGACGTACATGGGGTTTTTATTAGTGACTTTCTGGCAAAATCTGTGCAGCAGAAATTCTCTCCAAGTGCCGTTCCTCGCATCAGGCACGCGGCCATATTTCTGCTCTAATGCTGCTGGTGCCATCTGAAACGAATCAGCTAGGCCGCTGTTGCATATTAAGCTGCAGGGATATGATGGCATATAGGCAGGAAGGCGCACACACAAACACACGCACGCACATATGCACACACACGCACACACTTAGACTCAGACAGGAAGCAATGCCTGGTGCCTGCATTTCCCATGACCCACCTGTAATGCGATTAACTAGGAAGACATCTGTGTTCGGCTCGTCGTCAAGTTAAAGCGCTGCAGAACGAACAGCTCATGGGATACAAGGGTTTTACCAAACGCAGAACACTGACTTCTTTTTTTTCCCTTCAGCCTCTCGTGTACAAATCTACACTCATCCAAAAGCGCACTCCAAATACTCTTCCCCACCCTGGGTATTGCGTAGCGTCAGCTGCAATAAGCTCCAGATGGAAGCTGGATTTACTCCAGGCAATGCAGTCGATGTGGTGAAGAAAGATCCACACACACATACTCTCTCTCTCACACAAACACACACACATATTCTCTGTTAACACAAACGAGAGCAGGATGCACTGTTAGTATAATTATACCCTATGAGACAGGAATTCTGAATCAATGTAAACTTTGCAAAGGGAAGCGTATTCATATTTCATCTGGATGTGTTTGTCCAGGACTGATGTGTTTGACGTTAGAAAGAAATAGCAATAAACCACAACCTCCTCCTCTGCGGCTTCAAATCACCTCCTCTGATTCCGGTTGTGAGCTGAAAGCACGAGTGTTAAACCTGTTGATTTTGTCACCTATAATGGAACAGGTAAGCTGAACATCCGCCCTGCGCCACAACCTGAAAGCCGTATAGTGTAATGTCCTGAACTGCGGTCAGCTCTTGGGGGAAAACCTCATCCAGAAATGGTAGTGCTGCAAAAAAGGAGATCTTTCATGAAAATTCAGAGCATTCAGAAAAATATATTATGGCACCAGACCTTCTTTGTATCACTAAGGGTGTGCTGTAAAGACAAATAATCATTGGCATGGATGTGAAGTGCAATGTGATGCGAATGACTGTTACTGATTATTTTTATTTTCTGTATTTTTGCTTGCTTTATTGGCAGTCATTAAAAATGTTTGGTTTGTTAACATTATCAGAATTTATCCATTTGTACAATTTGTGCCAAAATAGTTTTTTGACAGACATGTGCATGTATTTTTGTTTCTACGCAACAAACGAAGTAATTTCATGATATTAAGATCTTTGACCGTACAAATACACACCATTTGCATTTGTCTTGTGTTGTCTGTCTGTACTGTTTTTTTTGTCTGCACTGTTTGCACCAGGTTGCACTTGATGCACTTTATGTAGCTTGTGTTGTGTTGTTGCTTTATGTTATTGTTTAGTGTAGCACCACGGTTCTGGAGGAACGTTGTCTCGTTTTTACTGTGTACTGTGTACCACTGTGTATAGTAGAAATGACAATAAAAGCCTCTTGACATTGTGGGGAGTGGAAGCTTAGCATTTAAAAGGTATTGGACTTTGGATAGGAAGTTCAATTCCCAGCCACACAAAGCTGCCACCCCTGGGCCCCGGGCCCCTGGGCCCCTGAGCAAGGCCCTTAACCCCAAGCTGCTTATTTGTATGAATGAGATAAAATGTAAGTCACTCTGGATAAAAGCGTCTGACAAATGTTGTAAATGTAAATATAAATGTACACACTCTAAACATCCAAACATTCAGCGGAGATACTTTGCCATACCTTTTGTATAACTTACCAAAGGTGTTGTTTACTAGTTAGAGAATTCTATTCTATTCTATTCTATTCTATTCTCTTTACTTCTGACAGCTACTTGGCCCTGAATAAACAAAATGCATCATAAACAGTTACAGATTATCTTCATAATGTTAACATTTATAGTTTTTCTGTCATTTCAAGTATCTACCATAAGTGCTAATGTATTACTATGGAATTAATAACAATTTGAATGTGCAAACATTACAGAATAAAAAGAATCATCATCTTCTGACCAGTCAGATGCAAGCATTCAAATGTTTTGTGGTAGAATTGTTTTACTGGTTGGTATGTTTCAAGTCTTCTTGAGGCTATATGATGCGTTTTTTATTCTCAGGAGAATGTGACCGGTCAGAGGGAGGAAAAAAAATAATTATATACATACCCTGAATGTCCAAATATAACACGTAAACTATAATCTGAGGTAACATTTGTAATCAGGTCTGCGAGTGTTGCCATATTTATTCCGGACGCGTCCCGTGAGGCAGACTTATACGGGGTGAGCAGTGTGTGTGTGTGTGTGTGTGTGTGTGTGTGTGTGTGTGTGTGTGTGTGTGGTGAGTGCTGATGCTTACTTTGGGTAAAAGCCAGAGGTGGAAAAATAGCTCCTGTGGTGTGGTGTGAAGCAAGGAAGAGTGGCGCGATGTTTTTGTCTCTTTAATAGCACCACAATTTTCTTTTTTACCACTTTGCCGGATTTTAATGCGACAACTATTCAAAAATAGCAGCACAATAATGCGGAGTAGGAAGAACAAAGTGAGGGTGAAGCAAATAAACTCTTTCCACTCAATCTTTATTGGCTATTCGTGTTCTTTCGCCAATAAAGTCGCGACTGGAGTTTTAAGAGATCTTTTGTACTTTCAGTTCTTTGGTCTTGGAGTCATTGTAATGTGCAAACACATCATGTGTCGTGTCCGAAATGATTTTCTGCTAGTTCTGCTAGTTCTAAATTTGTGGATAGCACTTAAATTGATTCACATTTGGGCTTTTCGACACTTGTACGCAACAAGTAAAGTGCATAACCTGCTGTTTCCCATGGGAAAGTAGTGGCTTCCCAGAATCAGCCCAGTATGCTGTTCCTGCAAAAACAATTAGCTGAATGACCGGTGGGGTGTTCGTCTCTGCCAGAAGTGTGTACTACTAAGGGACTTAACAGACTACAGGCCTTGCTATTGCACAACACACACACACACACACACACACACACACACACACACAATAAAAATCAACAGAGGACATGACAGGACTGTAGAAGTATCGGCTTAGAAAAATTGGCTCTGTTTTATCCAACCATTTCTTGAATTGCTGTAATATTTGTGTGGCTGTCTAGTAGATTCGTTGCAGACCTACTTTAAATTCGAGGTCTGTTCACGGTCCGAACTACTTTCTGCTTTTCCTCACTTTCGTTCGGTGTTGCGAGAAGATGCAAGAGGGCCAAAACTACTCATTTATTCTCAGCAACTACTGCTTCCATGGTGGTCTTGGTGGATCTAAAGCCTATCCTGGGAACAAAGAGTGCTAGGTGGAGACAGGTGGTTGGTGGTTCGACCAATCTACAGTAGTACTTACCAGCATGTTTTCGGATGTTGGAAGAAAACCAGAGATCCCAAAGAAAACCCAAATGGACAGTGAGAAAACAAGTGATAATCCACAGGATCAATCAGGGTCTAGGTCAGCTTTCAGGACTCTGGGGCTGTCAAGACATTGGTCAAATGCCACCTCACTATGCTGATTGTAACATGTAAGCAGCATAATCCTGTACAGTTTCAGCACTACAAGAGTCAGAAAAGCATGCTTCATCCCGATAACCGCTCTCTGCACACGTTGCTGTGATACCTTATTCAGAGACAGGTTACTGCAAGTCAGCCTGTCCTGGGGGCTGATAGGGCTTTCATAGAAATCAGTGCATAAACCAGAATGACACCTGTATAGAACTTATCAACAAGACCTCAGTATGCTGCGCAAGTCCCTTTTCCTTTGCAGGACTTTAAGAAGGTATTTGAGCAGTCTCCGAACAGGATATCTAAAGCAATGTACTTCTGGACCATGTTCTTTGGTGACAGGAATTCTTGAATGTTGTAACTACTGACAAAGACACTGAGGGTATAATTGGCAATACGGTAGTGCAGGGGGTACAAGGGTCTGTTCTTGGAGTCCGGTTGCTATTCAAGAGTGCGTGTGGGGGCTCGTGTTCTGCTTGCTGCTGTCCTGGGATCCAGGGTGCCATTCCCAGATTTACCATGACCAGAATATTGAGTTTCCTACACACGAATAAAGCAGTGTACTTTTCAAAAACGCATTCTATATGAGGTCGTATCAAAAGTTTCAAGAGTAATTTCGTGACACGCCAACAGACGACAGCACAAGGCTGCATGCACAGGCACAGGGAGCACCACCTGTGTACATTGGGAGCTGTGCAACTGGTGCTAATCTGAACAAGTCTGCTATTCTGACCACGTATGCAACGTCACCGAGCTCTCCTCAGTTTCTCGCCCGGTTCCCGAAGATGAAGTTCCAGCTCAAAGGTCGCCTTTTTGATCCAGCACGAAACGAAGAATTGATTCCAGGACACATTCCAGAAGTTGCAGGAATGCTGGGACTATTTTGAAGGTGATAGTGTGTAAATGTAGATAAATAAAGTGCTTTCTTGTAAACAGAAGTCTCGAGACTTTTTGATACCACTTCATATAATGAAACTGCAAATGCAATGTTCACAAATAAGCATTGCATTTTTACTCACCATGCTGATACTAGGCCCGGTTCTACTTTATATTCATGGTCTGCCTTCTCACAAGTTTACCGAATTCATTGTCGTGCTCTGTTGAGTTGTTTAGAGTTCTGCGTGCTGACCTGTGCTCAATGCGTAAACATAATGCACCCTCTGTCAAAATCGATGACGTAACAAGATAGACAGGTTAAAGGGGAAGGCAATGTCTTTGAATGGCTGCTTTTAGAAACTCAATGAGTTGGAGAAAATAGATCGAACTAAAACTCGACAGAGAGATCCATGGATAAAAACAATCTTAACCAATCTAAATTTGATTTATTTACCGCAATCTGATACCTGAGCAGTCTTTGCAGAATCCTGCATTATTTCCTTTAAATGCACGACAGGGTTTAGAAATTGCAGTTTCAATAATGTAATAATGTACAAAATGTGTGCAGAGAACAGAAATGCGCTTTACTTTTTTATTTGGATGGATCTATTAACATTGCAAGTCTTTTCCACTTGAATTCAGTATAAGGAGATGTGCATATATACTGCTGTATATGTTAGGACTTGATCACAGTGATGGTTCAGATGATTCATGATGAGGCAGAACAGAAGAAACTGAACAAAAAAGCCATGGCGTGGTCACTGATGCCATCTGCTGGCAGCTCAAACATTGTGACATTGTATTGACTTGTAATCGAGTCACATTCTGTCTGGGTTCAACACCCATTATAATCATATGAACATTTCAGTTGCTGTGAAACATAATTCACATGAGACCTTCCTCCTGTTTATTGCACGTTCGATCACCTGGATCAGCAGAAAATGAGAATGTGCTGAGGATTTTGAAGTTTTGAGGAGGAGGGCAGAGAGGAAAAAGATGAGGTAAGGGCAGGGATGGGAGTTAGGATCGGAATGGGAATAAGGAGAAAGAAGTAATAATGGACATGAAGTTGAATAGAGGATGGGGATGTGACTGCAGTTTAGGATGCGGCTATTGATGAGGGTGAAGATGGAGTAAGGATCCTGTCAGGATGTGGAACAGGAAGGAAAAGCAGATGAGAGTGGGAATGTCAATAGAGATGATTCAATGAGAACAAATTTAGCATGGTGTTGAATTGGAAATGAAGATGAGGATGTTGGTGAGAATGAGGCTGTGTGGATGATGAAGATGAGGATGTTGGTGAGAATGAGGCTGTGTGGATGATGAAGATGAAGATGAGGATGTTGGTGAGAATGAGGCTGTGTGGATGATGAAGATGAAGATGAGGATGTTGGTGAGAATGAGGCTGTGTGGATGATGACGATGAGGATGTTGGTGAGAATGAGGCTGTGTGGATGATGAAGATGAGGATGTTGTGAGAATGAGGCTGTGTGGATGATGAAGATGTTGGTGAGAATGAGGCTGTGTGGATGATGAAGATGTTGGTGAGAATGAGGCTGTGTGGATGATGAAGATGTTGGTGAGAATGAGGCTGTGTGGATGATGAAGATGTTGGTGAGAATGAGGCTGTGTGGATGATGAAGATGAGGATGTTGGTGAGAATGAGGCTGTGTGGATGATGAAGATGTTGGTGAGAATGAGGCTGTGTGGATGATGAAGATGTTGGTGAGAATGAGGCTGTGTGGATGATGAAGATGTTGGTGAGAATGAGGCTGTGTGGATGATGAAGATGGGTTGGTGAGAATGAGGCTGTGTGGATGATGAAGATGTTGGTGAGAATGAGTCTGTGTGGATGATGAAGATGTTGGTGAGAATGAGGCTGTGTGGATGAAGAAGATGAGGATGTTGGTGAGAATGAGGCTGTGTGGATGATGAAGATGTTGGTGAGAATGAGGCTGTGTGGATGATGATGTTGGTGAGAATGAGGCTGTGTGGATGATGAAGATGAGGATGTTGGTGAGAATGAGGCTGTGTGGATGATGAAGATGTTGGTGAGAATGAGGCTGTGTGGATGATGAAGATGTTGGTGAGAATGAGGCTGTGTGGATGATGAAGATGTTGGTGAGAATGAGGCTGTGTGGATGATGAAGATGTTGGTGAGAATGAGGCTGTGTGGATGATGAAGATGTTGGTGAGAATGAGGCTGTGTGGATGATGAAGATGTTGGTGAGAATGAGGCTGTGTGGATGATGAAGATGAGGATGTTGGTGAGAATGAGGCTGTGTGGATGATGAAGATGTTGGTGAGAATGAGGCTGTGTGGATGATGAAGATGAGGATGTTGGTGAGAATGAGGCTGTGTGGATGATGAAGATGTTGGTGAGAATGAGGCTGTGTGGATGATGAAGATGTTGGTGAGAATGAGGCTGTGTGGATGATGAAGATGTTGGTGAGAATGAGGCTGTGTGGATGATGAAGATGAGGATGTTGGTGAGAATGAGGCTGTGTGGATGATGAAGATGTTGGTGAGAATGAGGCTGTGTGGATGATGATGTTGGTGAAAATGAGGCTGTGTGGATGATGAAGATGAGGATGTTGGTGAGAATGAGGCTGTGTGGATGATGAAGATGTTGGTGAGAATGAGGCTGTGTGGATGATGAAGATGAAGATGGGGATGAGAAAATAAATGGCAATGAGGGTATAGATGAGTTTGGGGGTGTTAATGAAAATAAATAAGGGTTGCCGAAATCTGAAATGTCCTGAGATTCATGGCTCCTTTGGAAAATTTTGATGAAGATCATTCAGGAGGATTCAGTAACTCTAAGAAGGTCTTGTGGTCTGGACTGAGATCTAGAGGTAAGCGGGATTTTTTGTCCTTTATGGTTCTTAGGATGGGAGAACTGCTCACTAGCAATGTACACGTTTCCAGATGTCCCTGCTCAGCAGCCTGTGCACAAGTCACACACACACACACACACACACACACACACACACACACACACACACACACACACACACACAAATAGTTTAACTGCCTGTACATTATACATCAGCATAACTTTTGATGGAAACATCTGCTTATATATCAGTTCAATGAATCCTACCATAGTCATTGCTAATGTTCTACCTTATGCAGAGGTGTTGAGCCATCGTCATCAGTCAATCGGGGATCAGCTCTGTGCTCCAGCAGCAGTTTGATGATGCTGATGTGGCCACAGTAGGCGGCTCTGTGGAGAGCGGTGGCGCCACCGTGTGTCTGAGAATTGGCACAGGCACCATAATCCAGAAGAAGCTCACACACCTGATGGTGAGCTGCTCGACTGGCGTAATGCTGCAACACAAATCAGATGCCCTCATGCCACACAAGTGTTCAAGGTGGACTAGTTCTTATTCGGTCATATCATTTCACATAATCCCCAGTCTGAACCAGGGTTGCGAAAGTGAGGAAAATGTCTGGTAAATTTCCCGGAACAGTCTAGGTTTTGGAGGAATGCACAGTGCATGTGTGTATTCATTCAATCTGGTTGTTTTAACCAAAATGATCCGGCAAGATGTTTATTATTTCAACCACATTTTACACTGTAGGTTCCCTATTCTAGGCCAACCTACAATAATTCTCAAATATATTCCCATTAATTCCCATGGGAAGTTTCCAGTCTTGAAAATTTCATTTGCAACCCTAATCTAAATATCAGCTAAATACGGAATTATGTGTTTCCCAATGTGGAATGAGATGAAGCCAAGAAAAGCATCAATTAATAGCATCTTAGATGTTCTGCATAATAAGCAGGGAGATACAAAATGAAGATAATGCTGACCAAAGCGGTGTATCCAGCCTGGTCCTTCGTGTTTGGATCGGTTCCTTTTTTAAAAAGGCCCTGACCCGTTCCAAATTACCGTCCAATGCTGCTGACCATATGCCTGTAAAAAAAAGAGTGCACGTCAATGTGTGGTGATGTAGCAACCAGAACGTAGTGTAAACACCATGAGAGGATTCAAATCACCTCTTTCGAAGTCCATCTCATCTAGAGTTTGAAGGACGCTCGGGGTCGAGTGGTGAGCGCTGCAGGTGCACTGACTTCCATGGGAGTCCATGCTGAAATCTGGTTAAAGCTCTGGGTTCGTTAAGGACCATGTGGGATGAAGGGATTCAGTTATGAGACATACAGAATATGAATAAAACGTGTTTTCTTTTTCTTGTGGTTATTTTTGCTTTCGCTTTGCAAATGTACACACTGAAAGTTGTGTAAATTTACATCACTATAGACAAAAAAGGGGTCAACGGGGGCGTGGTCTATGTGTGCAAGCTGTCAATCTCGAGGCCACGCCCTATTTAGCCACTCCCCTCCAGGCAAGTAGGAAGTAAATACAGTAATAAAGTTGGTAAGACAGACATTTTTGTCTAGAAACGGGAAAAAAATGATTCAGTTACCTCTCATATACAAAAGTATAATTTAGTCACCGCGCCCAATATTTATATATTTATTTATTTACGCTAGCGAGAACTAGCTAGTCGACTTGACCCGCACGTGCACAAGCTCCAGCAGTCGTTAGCATGGCTCCCGGTTCACTTCAGCAGCGGTTTTGTGCCTAATTACTATTAACTAAACCATTTATAAATCTGGAAATCAGTCAGAATTATTCTTAATTCTGCTGCCAGGAGCTTATATTTATTTAAAAAAATGGGCTAAAATTTACATTCGGAAAAAAAAACCCGTCCATGTGTTGACGCAAGTCAAGGAAGGGGTTCAATCCAGTTGACTGGATGCGCCCTTCGTCAGTGCACTACTTAGGGAGAAATCTAGGCGGTTGTGCGGACTTGGTAGTGCACTAGATATGATGTATCGAAGGCGTTTGGAATAGAGCCTCGGTCATAGTAGAAATCATGGCTGATTTGTATAACGCGTGTAAGGCAAAGTAAAAGTTTTCATCATATCAATATAATTATTTAATATTTTAGTACGTATATATATACACCCACTATTGGAAAAAGTATTGGGACACTTTTTCTGCCATATGTGGTTCTTTACCAAACTGTTACCACAATGTTGGAGGCACACAATTTGTATTAAACGTTGTTGGATGCAGTATAAAACAATTTTGCATTTACTTGAACTTGGAAACCCAACCTGTTCCAGCATGGCAATGTTCCTGTGCACAAAGCGAGCTTCATGAAGATATTTACATAGTCTGGAGAGGAAGTTCTTGAGTGGATTGCTATAGTGCTCTGATATCATGAATGGGAACACTGACATGCCTGGCTTCCTCACCTACATCAGTACCTTTATGCCGAAAACAAAAGGATGAAACTTCTGGATGAAGCTTCTAAGCAAGTTTGAGGGGGAAAATAAGGAAATAATGGTCATTTGCCTCTTTTAGATTTTGTAGCTTTCACAGTGTGACCAGAGGTTCCAAGATGGGCATACCTTTCAAGATTCTTGTCCATCACTTACTGAAGAACTTTTTTAGAACTTTATGCTTTTTATTAGGGATTATTAGGGGATTTCTGGCAAAAATCCGAGCAACAGAAAGTCTCTGGAAACACCAGGTTTAAAACAGGAGAGTAGGTAATGGAAATAGGGATGAGGATGGAGATAGGGTTGAAGATGAGCATATGGATGGAGATATGGTTGGAGCGATCATAGGGATGAGGAAATAATAATCTGTAGTAAAACAGCACTCTGGCCTGTGGTATTACTTAATAATGACACATTTTATTAACATGTAAATAACGACATGCTACAAAAAAATGTTGCGTTACAGGAAAAACAAACACACAAAATAAAGGCGAAGCATTTCATTGAAGATCTTGATCGGTTTCCCGATTCGTCTTACTGTCCAGTTTCTCTCTCAGCGACTCTGCTCTAGAAGAAGAGACAAAAGTTACACATAAAGACATTGAAATCCATTTGTTTGCTTCTAAACAGAAAGAAAACGAACCAACAGATCTTTCAGTCTGTAGAGTTTATTCCGAGGTGAACGTCTACATAATCGCATGCGTAGCTGGAGACCTTTGGCATTTCTTGCACAGTCTGAAGAAACATCAGATGCAAATTTATTAAGAATTAAGCGTCTAGGGTCGCTTATTCAGCTTAGCACAACATTGTAATTTAGTTCAGTGGATGTTACCTCTTGCATGGTTGCACGCTTTCCTCTGGATTGAGGCCATGAGACCAGTGCTGAGAGCTCACCTGCAGCATCACCACACACACCACCATCCACCAGAGTGCTCGCTTTACCACATCCTACAGACAGGATGCAATACAACATTACTGTATATTGTGATCATAACATTTGACCATCTGCCTAATATAGTCCCCCTTTTGCTCCAAAACAGTCCTGACCTGTCAAGCACTAACGTCTTCAGCAGTTTGAGTTACAGGAGCTCATCTGTCCAGACTTCGCTCCCCTCTTGCATCAATGAGCCTCGGCCACCCATGACTTTGTCACCAGTTCACCACTATTCTTTCTTGGACCACTTTTGATAGATACTGACCACTGCAGACCGCCAAAAAGCTGCATTTTGGAGATGCTCTGACCCAGTCGTCTAGACATCACAATATAGTGCTTGTCAAACTCACCCAAATCCTTACGCTGCCCCTCGTGATTGGTGAACTAGTGTATAGTTTTGGTATGGTTATGGAGACCTCCCCAGTCCAAGCCCGATGCCCTAGACAATTGTCTGCTCTGCCTATAGCTTGTGCTAGCACTGATTAGGATCTGTTACAGCTTCCATCTACAGAAGCGCTTTATCTTACACAGTTGTGGTGGATATGGAGGACATCCTGGGTACACTGTCTGTGAAGCAACACATACATCATCCATACGCTGCCGATGTACCTGCTGGCAGTTACTAGGAGGAACCAGAGAAAGCCCATACGGACAAAGGGGGAACATGTGACCTTGTAACAGAGAGTAATCCGAGTTCGAACCAGGTATGCTGGAGAGACATTCTCACAAACATTCTCTCATTCTCGCTTTCGATCTCTGTATTCACACTTATTCATTCTCCTTTTTGTCTCTCTCAATCCTCTCTTTGCTTTTGTCTTACTCTCGCTGTCTAATTTCCATCTTTCTCTTGCTCTTTCACTGTTTAATTACACTGGGTTACATCCAGGTAACAGCGCACTGACAAGCCGTTCCATTACACACACCCCTTGCCTACTTCCTCTGAAAGTCTTTTTCTTCCATGCTCACTGATAACCAAACACCAGTTTACCAAACAAAACCAACAAAGTTGAGGTCTTTCACAACGTACCTACCTCGATCAGACGCTCTACAGACTGTTCTTCTGCTCTTTACAATGATGTCTACAAATATGACGCATTTGCTTTCAGCAGCAGGGCACTTATAACACTCCAGCTTCTCCCTCTTCTCTCACACACACACTTTACACACCTCGGTCTGAACCTGAACAGCAGGAGACTAAGAGCAGAACTAAATGTTACTCAGACACTCCCTGCTGAGCATCTTTACCACTTACCATTAATCTGTTAAGTCGAAATGTCTTCCCTTGTATAGTATTTAAAAGGAAAGAAAGGAGGAGGTTAAGAGTGCTCTAAGAAGGGATAAGTTAAGCTAAGATTAAATATTGGCACACTGATGTTTTGGGTAGCATTAAGTGGAGGTTTTATTTTCCAGATTAAATCGATGATGTATTGAAAGAATGAAAGGTTCTCAAGTGGCCTCTGGGACATGACAGGGGTCTACAATTGGCTTGTTTTAGTGAGTAGCAGTATAGATTTTATGTCATGTCAGCATCTGAGGCATCTTCATGGCAAATGCAGTGAATTGATTTCTGATTACACCCATATTTATTTACAAACGAACATAGA
The DNA here is from genome assembly GCA_039877035.1 of Silurus lanzhouensis. Taxonomy (NCBI): domain Eukaryota; kingdom Metazoa; phylum Chordata; class Actinopteri; order Siluriformes; family Siluridae; genus Silurus; species Silurus lanzhouensis. The sequence continues at coordinate 19,567 of JBCEWE010001761.1, forward strand.
AAACATAGAATGTGTAACATAATATGGTAAAAGGGAGTCATTTTAAATGTGATGGCATCTCAAAAAGTGGGACAGGACCATGGTTGCCTTCATGTAAGCTCAATTCTTCTTTTTACAACTGTCCATATTCATCTGGTAACAGACCAGTGCTGAAATTTGGAAATGAATGTCATCCCATTTGTGAGATTTTAGCTGCTCAGCAGTTCTGGGTCTTCTTTGTTGCATTTTTCGTTTTATGATTAGATTAGAAAAACTGTTGAACCACTTCTGGTAGAATCTTACTTAATCCTTAAGCAAGCTTACTTCATAAAAGTGCCATCTACCTGCATTAAAAGCAAACAGTCCACTAAATCATAGGAGCATAGGAGTTGGGTCTTCAATGGATTAAGTCTTAGACTACCTCTGCATCTTTTGCACACACACACACCATATTACAGTGGGAATATCAACATGGACCAAATGTTTTGGATTGTTACATGTCGACGTATTTCATTATGAAGGTGGGGCCAGTGACATCACATGGCATTTATATCCAGCAATCAACTTGTTCCACTGAGCTGAAAGTTTTGACGTGTGGCACATCTGTCACATGGCATGGTTTCGGTGGTTAACGTACGTGACGTCACATAGCATCGATATGGTCCCAGAAAGCCACAATAATATTTATAAAATGATTGTATGTTGGAATTCATTTTAGATAGAGATTTCAAGAACCTAAACCTCTGAGAGACTTTTTATTAATTCATCACCTGATCACCTCCAGACCGCTACCTCCCTTCTGGTTCTAATTTGTTGTCTTTCTTGGTCAAGTTTCCTGAAGTGTCCTCATAATAATAAATCACCCAAAATGTGTGTACGATGTGAAATGCAACGAAATTAACCACGCAAAAAACATGAATTTGTTTATAACAGTCTGTTTATGGGAATAACAGTGAGCAGAGAGGAGAAGACTCATCTTCTCTTGCACCTTACATGAACACAGCCTGCTTACATACATAAATAAATATTCAGTGTCCTTTTTTTGTCTCGCACTCAAAAGTGCCAAAATACAAAAACCTTTTTCTGATTGCCTTCTTATATATACTGAAGATCATTAGCTTAAGCATGTGTCTGAAATGACCGAACTGGTCAAGTGTTTGACCTACGCAGCAATACCCTCTGTTTATACTTGTGGAAATGCGGAAACCTATAATGGGAAGGCTGTTGTGTTACAACAATAAATGACACACAAAGTGCTAAGGAGGGAACAACAGCTTGAATAGATACACTAATGCATAGGGAAGCACTGGATGAAGTATATCACCCTTTTACTCCTTTTTTTTTGGTGTTTGCAAAATCTTTTTTAAATAAATAATAATAAAAAAAATCATTCAGACCAGTGTGACATTGTTACTGGTTGTATCACTACACAATTTAGTTTCCTATAGGCACGACTGCGGCTACGTCTACATGAATCCGGATACATTTGAAAACGGCGTTTTCGCCTAAAACGGCTCCGAGTCCACACTTTCAATTCCCAAAAGTTGCTCATCCACACTGAAACATCTGAGAACGCGTACGTCCCTGTACTACAGATGAACAAAACGCCAAGATGCTTTATTTGCTTTGAATTGGTCTTTGAAATGTTTCGAGGCGATGACTAAAAATGCATTTTTCGAAAACGTCCGTTTTTCCACAGTCCACACTGCGACGTGAAAATATCGTTTCAAATCGATCCACTTCGGAGGCGTTTTCAAAAAACGTTTTCTGGGAATGTCTCAGTGTGGACGCAAGGCCAAAACGGAGAGAAGGATATGCATTTTCAAACGAAAATACTTCCAACTTTCGCTCTACATCCCACCGTTTCTATCGGTTTTAGCCTTCTCATGGGAATCTGAAAAAACATCCATGATTGGAGTAGGAGCGAAAGTCAGTTGATTTATTTTCTGGGAGGTAGATCTGAAATAAAATCTCGAAAAAAACCAAAAAAATCCTGTTTCCTGTTTAAACAGCGCACGCAGAGAGCTAATCGCATACATTTGCATTGCATATGTAATTTTTATACCCAACCTTAATAGTTTAATAAGCTCATCACATTCTATATACAGTACATGGGTAGCGATACGTTTGTTGTTTTAAGCATGCATATATAAAAACTATACGATATAAGACATACAAGTTTATGGCTCCTCCTTCAGATGTCAGAGTGGAAATCTAGTAATTCCAGTAATCAGCAAAGCAGAAACCACTTCATAGGGCCTGAGAAAAACACCTTCTGTTAATGATAAAGAAATTAAAAATAATAATAATTTCACAATGTATAGAGTTTTCCCAGGCCTCTTTCAGGATACCCGAGTTTTAAACTCAGGATATTTTGGTTGCATTCATCTCTGTGACTTCCACATGATGATAAGAAACGGATACATTCATAAGGTCACCGGATTCAGATCCCCATCTATAATCAAGCCTCCAGTCCAGAATAAACAGGATTTTCAGCAGAGCATAAGCTCTGAACACACTGCAGATTCTATCATAGGTAATAATATAAACAAACACATACGTAAACTAGGTTTGGTATAACGATTCGGATCGAGATGGGCGATCACGTGTGCGTACTGGTAATCCTACAATGGACAGTGCAAATGAACACCCTGCATGTGCACTAGTGCAAGAGAGTAAAGCTGTGGGATGAGGACGTGGAATGGCGTTATTGCATACTGGTCCGACGAGGTTGGGATTTTGGGGAGGTGTTAAACAGCTGTGATGAGGCTGCTCAGATGGGAGCCGCATGATCGGTTATCTGACGCTCTGGGACATGTGCAGGGGAGTCAGCATCTCTTCGAAGATGGCTCCTTTTACGTTGGAGCCACGCAGGTTGGCTTCTTGGAGGTCACAGCCGGATAAATCGCAGTTCTGATATAAAAAAAAAAAAAAAAAAAAAAAAGGGTGAGAAGACACAAATGATGCCATGAGCCATGATTTGAAGGAAGTAATTATATTGAAAAGTAATAACAGCTGCAAATGTATCAGAAAGTATTAATACCTAAGGACTGTTATGTTACAGGTTAATTTAGCTTGTAAATCTCATATCATACAATAGAAAATAAATGGTAAAGGAATACAAGATATAAAAATAACAGCTTTTTCTGTATACACTATATTGTCAAAAAGTATTCGCTCGTCTGCCTTCACATGCAAATGAACTTGAGCAACATCTGATACTTAATCCATAGGGTTTAATATGATGTTGACCCACCCTTTGCCACTATAACAGCTTCAACTCTTCTGGAAGGCTTTCCACAAGGTTTAGGACTGTGCTAATGGGAATTTTTTACCATTCCTACAGAAGTGATTTGTGAGGTCAGACACTGATGTCAGACGAGAAGACCTGGATCGCAGTAGCCGCTCTAATTAATCCAAAGGTGTTCTTTCAGGATGTCCCTGTGCAGGTCAATTCTTCCACACCAAACTCACTTATCCATGTCTTTATGGACCTTGTTTTCTGCCCTGGTGTGCAGTTGGGAGCATGAAATTGTCTTGTTATGCTGAAGCGTTACCAGTCCTTTCACTGGAACTAAGGGGCGAGCTCAACTGAAAAACAACCCCACATTATGATCTCCCCTCCACCAAACTTTACACTTGGCACAATCTTGTCAGACAACTACCGTTCTCCTGGCAACCGGCAAACCCTGACTCGACCATCGGATTGTCAGACAGTGAAGCGTGATTCGTCACTTCACGTCTCCACTGCTCTAGCATCCGATGATTTGCATTGCACTTGTTAATGTACGGCTTGGATGCACCTGCTCGACCATAGAAACCCGTTGCATGAAACTTTCCACACTGTTCTTCAGCTAATCTGAAGGCCACATTAATACTAGAGGTCAGTTTTTCACATTAATCGGCGCCGATCGTTGATTGCTGGAACTTTCGGGCTATCAGGAAAAAAGTCCATACTGATTGTTGTTCCAGGTAGCGTAGGTTGCGGAACGGCTGAGAAGGTCAGCCATCATTATGACAGCGGCCTCTAGAGGCGAATCACTGACACCTGTTTGTTTTTAAACGTGAGACTATGCGCTGCGAGAAGAGCGCACTATTATATTTATTTGTAATTCATGATTTATTATTTATATAATTATATTTATTAATAT
>JBCEWE010001772.1:0-23693 GCA_039877035.1 Silurus lanzhouensis
GAGTGGGTGGACAAGCATGCACACACACACACACACACACACACACACACACACACACACACACACACCACACACACACACACACATTGTCCCAAATGCTCCTAGCATACAAAGACATCCCTATGAAGGCTACGAATGGACGAATGTATTAGTATTCGGAGCTTTATTTGGATACAGAGGTACGAATCGACACGCATCCATTTATGGATTGTGTAATGAGAGTCAGTTTGACTCTGTGCATATCAATAGGTCATCATCGACCGTCCCGTATCAACACAGCTCGAAAGACACGTGCACATGGTGTGTGCCGTTCAAACATTAGTATGAGGTGGTATCAAAAAGTTTTGAGACTAGTTTTGTAACACGCCAACAGATGCAGCACGAGGCTGCACGCACAGTGACAGGGAGCACCGACCTTCATAAGTCAGTGTAACAAAAGACATGGTCCTGTGATCAGGAGCTGTGCAACTGGTTGAAAGTGATACTGTGTAAATGTGGATAAATAAAGTTTTTGCAGATCATCCAGATCAATCATCTCATGTGTTTGGTGGGATTTGACCTCACAACCTACTCATTTTAAGACCAAATGTTTTAATGGTTAGTTTTAATAGTTTTATTAGTTAAACCACTACTTACACAAAACAGCTGTAAAACCCATGGAACCTTTTAATGACAAAACCTACATACAAACCTGACTAGCTAGCTATCTAGAGCTAATACTTAGCTAGCTTGCTTTTTCATCTAAATTGTTCAGTTTAAAAACAGGCTTGAATCATGATTATGTGCACAATTTAGGCTAACAGTTAACTCGACAGCTGGCAAACTGAGCCACTGTAATTTTCTGAAATCACTTTGACACGAATTGAATGTCATGTACAAGTGTAAATTAAATGAAAATAATCACAGCTTTGTCACAAATGTGAGCTAGTTCACTAGTAGCTAGCTAACTGATGCTAGTTATGAACACCATCATTGTGTGTATATACACACATATGTTTGTTCACAGTGTGAACCAAGACTCCGTCCTATGACAGTTGTGAGCTAATTAGCTAGCTAACTTAGCTGGTTACACAGTAAGTACTGGTTATTTTCACACTTTTGCTGATGGTAAGTAAACGGCAGATTCAATTAAAATCTTTGAGTAAATTACGTATTGAGGAAGTGGAATCACACTCGTTTATTGGGAATAAATGTGAGCTAATTGATTGCATGTTGATTGTTTTGATTCAGTAATTTTTAAAGGTGATTATGACAGTGTCGAAAGGGCATTATAAAGAAGAAAATTACCAATGAGAGATTTTATGCTGATATTGAGGAGTATGTCGAAGCCTAAGGTGGTAAAACTGATGCAGAACCCAGTTTCTCTGAAAGGTTGCTGGACAGACTAATCTGCATTAGGGTTGTAACGGAGTGTTCTGGAGTGGCCCAGCGATCAATTCATTGATTGTCGCCACTATTTCCATGGCAACAGGAGAAACAATTTAAGGAGATTATCTTCCTTAGCAGAAAGAAATTGGAAAGAGAAACACAATCAAGCCTGTAACTGTTGCGTTACTGAGATGTGGCACATGAAGCTTTGGACAGATTAGTGCTCCTCCACAGTACAGATAGGACTACACCTTATACACAGATATCAAAAACATTGGTGTGTTGTGTTCCATGTTTTTGGTAGGATCCCTGGTTCTCAGACCATGGCAGTGTAGTGCTTTCCTGGAAGTGTGATGAGATAAAGAGCATAGAAGTAAAGTAGGCATGTGAGTTGGCAAAGTCATTCTGGTGAAAATGAGGAGCAGCTGGATGTGAATACGTCAGCAAAGGGCTGTCTGGCAAGCTGACGGGGAACATGGGCTCTGCTGCACATCTGCTAACAACCCTTCGGCGTGCAGGTTGGGCTGAAACCAACTCTCAAGGTTTTCCATTCCTTTAAAATCTTTGAAAATGTTGACTACCAGGGCTTGAAGTTCTTGCGATAGACAGCTGAGATGCACTATATGGACAAAGGTTTGTGGACACCTCAGCACAATATTGGTTTGTGCTTTATGAACGTCCCATTCCACATTTAGTTCCTATTTACTGTTAGAATAAGCTTCAGGGAAGATGTTCCACTAAATTTTGTGGAGATAAATTTATTCACAAGGGTGATAGTAAAGTCAGGTACTGATGTAGGTGTGTTGAGGAGGCCAAAGGTTAAGCATATCTTCATGAAGCTGGCTTCAGGAGAATTGTCCTGCTGGAACAGGTTTGGGTCTTCTAGTTCAAGTAAAGGGAAATTTTTATGCTCTTACATCTAAAGACGTCCTACCGATTTGTGTGCCTCAGAATTAGATTGAGGAAGAACCACACACACACACACACACACACACACACACACACACACACACACACACACCACACACACACACACACACACGGATTTCTTACATGTCCCACAATATGATAACGCAAAATGAAATTGCGTTAGAAGTTTACCAGGACCTGAGGGGAAAGTGAGTTTGTCTCATGCAGGAGCTAATGCACTTAGGGACATACTGAAGTTCAAGACACCCAGGAACTTGGAGGAAGCTGAAGACACACTGTACATCAGCATTTTGAACCCAGTCCTGGACAAGCCTCTGAGCTACATTTATCCTGCAACTGATGTGCTGCTAATACCGGTTTTATACAATCCAATTTTTACTTCCTTTGAACTCACGATTGCTGTTTTTGTTGACAGAAATAAATGCACCTGCATTGACGTGGGCGGACCGGAGTAACTTGGAGAGTGACATTCAAAAATCTGCTGACGCATTGGGATTTTCAGCCCACGTTCAACCCTCTTTAGACCAAATACATGCTAATGTTTATACCAAACCAAGACCCCTTTTTTTTAGCACATTATATTTTTTACTTCTCTGTAAAAAAAACGTAAAATACTAGAGCCAATGGACAAATAAATGTGTCTGACTGAATGATTTAACAGATTAAATATGAATCAGTAGTGTAGTTTATAGGCTGTTTTGTGGAGTATATTAGAGTATATAATAAACACAATTTAAATAATGAAAAAAAAGCTGTTAGAGTAACAGTAACAGTACTGCTGTTGTTTTTTATTATAGAGGCTTACACATGAATAAACATCTAAAAACTAGGTCCAATCATAGTCTTGCTAAATATATCACAATTAACCAAACATAATAATGTTAGATTTGATTCAACTTTATTGTGTAAAGTACAGAGCAAAGAAAATGCAGTTGGCATTTAACAAAAAGTGTGTAATTTAGAATAAATAGTAATATGTTAAATGAGGGTATGGGGTCCATCTGTACAGGGGTGAGAGTGATTAATGTAGAGAAGGTGCAGTAGGTAATACGATATGATATATATAGAAATTGAGATTGTGCAGTAGATAAGACAAAAATATAACATGCTCAAATAACATTATATACATATAGTAAGTAGTTGTATGCTACAGTAAATACAAAATAATACTGTTGAATCAAAATGGAGAGAGAATTCCACTGTTTTGGTACATGAGAGGAAAAAGCGTGATCACCAATAAAACGTAAACGTGTAGGAGAGAGAACTAAAAGACCAGAATCAGAGGAGCCGAGATCATGCCTGGGAGTGTAAACAATTAAAAGTTTTGATAAGTAATGAGGTGCTATATCATGTAGGGGTTTATAGATCAGCATAAGAATTATCAAATCAATCTGGAATCAAACAGGGCGCCAATGCAAAGACTCCAAAACCAGAGATACAGAATGCGATCCCAAATCCTGAATTTTGTACAATCTGCAATTTGTTTAAAGTAGATTTAGAAACTAAGAATTGCAGAAAAGTCAATGCAGAAAAAAAACTAAAGAATTGGTCACTTTTTCAGCAAACAAAAAAGATAACATGGGGTGTAGTGTTGCAATCGTTCTGAGATGAAAAAGATGAGTTTTAACCGCATTCTGAACAGTCAAATGTTAAGTTTGTGTCAATGTTTTTTGTTTTGACTGAAACTCCAAAACAGAACCTTTCACTTTTAAGGTTTGAAAACCATTTTTATTAGTTTAATGATAAACATGTAGTATGGATGGTGCAAAGATGCATATAAGTGATCATTATATGATCTTATGTCATGTTAATCTCTCGAGAGGTAGAAAAAAATACCATGTAATGGTGACACTCTGGTGTAATTTTACACTAATGAAGGTACACTGCAATATTTATGCACTTATAAACCCAGAATCCCCCTCTCTCTCTCGCTCTCTCTCTCTCTCTCTCTCTCCTCACCCCCGTCTCTCCTCTTCTTTCTCCACCTTGGCAGCATAAGCATGAAAACAAACTCATTTCCATACAAATGGAGTGCGGGCCTGCAGCCAGTGGAATTGCAGATATTTTATCTCTCGCCACTGGAGAGCCCTGCTGCTATCGCTCGCTCCTCGTTAGCCCAAGCCTTTGTCTCTACCTCTCTATCTTCTTTCTCCTTCTCTGTGTATATACTACACACCTGACTCCAGCACATGTCATGAAGGACTGGCAGCTGGACGGATCAGTTCAAGCTCCTTTGGCAAGAGTAAAAACAGCAGCTGGCTCCCCAAATTTCTAGCTGTCATATCTGGTATTGGCTAATGCAGAGATGTGGGCACTCATGCTCTCTCTCTCTCTCTCTCTCTCTCTCTCTCTCTCTCTCTCTCTTTCTCTGTCTGTCTTTCTCTAGCCACCCACTCTCTGTTTTTTTTTCTGCCCAAGCACCTGACAACCTCTTTTTTTTAATCCTCATTTCATCCCCCACAAACAAAGCCCAGATTGTTGCTATGTTCTCTCCTCCGGCGCTGGACATGCACCATGCATAAGAGGGAAAGTCTAAAGGGCCACAGATGGTCAGTGTGTAATATACTTAGTGATAGTTCCCGCTATCAGGCGAGCTCGGATTACATGATCTAATTCTTTGTCTCTTTTTTGTCGCTCTTTGTTTCTCAGTGTCCCTCAGACCAAAACACTGTGCCTATTCAGAGAGAGAGAGAGAGAGAGAGAGAGAGAGAGAGGGTAGTTAGGCAGAAGTACTGGGGGAGAAGGAAGGGACCGGGCTGCATGGCGTCTGATTGGGGAAGCGTTATTTTTCCACTAGGAGAGTGCAATAAAAATTGAATGAGGGGGATAAATAATTCAGCCTCAGTTTCCAGAGAGAAAACGGCTTTTCTCAGACAAAAGTGCAGAAATCGATGCTCGCTTGCTCCTCATGCATGGTTCAGCAGAAAGCAAAGAGTGTGTGTGTATGAAAATGTGTGGTTTTTTTCGAGGAGTTGTGTGTGTGTGTGTGTGTGTGTGTGTGTGTGTGTGTGTGTGTGTGGGTGATAGCTAGCTTGGTACTGGCAGAATTTTAATAAGCTACTAAGATATGCAATCTGGAGACAACTAAAATCTAAACTAGGAGACAAGATTCAGTGATTTAGTGAACTACAAACAAGCATCTGAATTTAAACACGTGGTGAAAAGCAACCTGGCACGTGTAAAGGAATGTAGACATTGTTTTCTTATTTAATAGAGAAAGCGAGAGGTTTACAGGAAGAAAGAATGGGGTAAAAACAAAATAAACACATGATCACAATCTATTGTTATTCTTATTTAATATATAATAAACCTCTGTATCACACTTCAGCTGCTACTTCTGAACCAAAAAAGATATTTTAATGTTGTTGTTTTTGACATATGATTGGAAATTCTGTGCTGTTCAGTGGATGCCATGATTTAAGTTTAACATCACGTGCAAGTCTCATCCTGCAGCTCACAGTTGGTCTTGTTTGTCTTTCCATCCTGTCACTTCATGTCTTCATGCTCAGGTTATGGTTTCTGATTATATTAATTTATAAGGATCTGCATCTCCATGTCTGATGCGGATGAGATTCGCATCTTGATCCATAGCCAACGATACGATACATTAAAGATACATATGAAGCAGCTACTGATGCGATGCGATTCACCCCATTACGATGCTCGTGATCCGATTTAGATTTTGATCCGATTTTGATACACGATGTGATTCAATGCAATACGGATCAAAAAAATATGTTGCAATTCAATATGGTACTGATAGTTCACTTTCTTCTTTTTGGTTCTGACAGACAAAAATCATCAATTTACCGATAACTGGGCAGGTCGTTCCATAATAGATATCACTCCAGACGACTGTTTGCTCATTGAAGAACGCTTAAAGATCTCTGAGAGAACTAAGAATGTCCCTGTGCTGGACGACTTTTCCCATCAGACACCGCACCTTCACGTTATGTCACATGATGTACCTCTGCACCTGAATCTCATTGTCTTGCAACTAGCATGTGTATCTAAGAGTCACAACACACCTTGTCTTCCACGGTTGCTGGATTTGAAGTTGAAGTTCAGGTTATATATGACCCACAACACACAAGGTCTTACTGATGATTCTCCCAGCTGAAGGTGCAACATGTGATTTCAGTTGCGATGTTTTCGCCAGTGCTTTTTACCACCATCATCATCATCATCATCAGTGAAACATCCAATAACAATGTCTTTCAGAAGAAGGATCTTCATTCAGGCACAAAGGGTCGGTGGCTGAATATTTCACACCTGACTGATACACAGTTTTGGGGTTTTCTGTATATAAGGTTGATACACGCCTTCAAAAGTAAAACCAATTATCTTTAAAATAGCAATGAAGTAAAACACGAGAATACGGAGTATATGGAAGTGTGTGTGTGTGTGTGTGTGTGTGTGTGTGTGTGTGTGTGTGTGTGTGTGCGCGCTGTAATGGGCACTGAATCTTCTTCTTCTTCTTCTTCTTCTTCTTCTTTCGGCTGCTCCCATTAGGGGTCGCCACAGCGGATCATCCGTCTCCATACCACCCTGTCCTCTACATCTGCCTCTCCCACACCAACCACCTGCATGTCTTCCCTCACCACATCCATGAACCTCCTTCTTGGCCTTCCTCTTTTCCTCCTACCTGGTGGCTCCATCCTCAGCATTCTTCTACCAATATAATTCATGTCCCTCCTCTGCACATGTCCAAACCATCTCAATCTCGCCTCCCTCACCTTGTCACCAAAACATCCTACATGCGCTGTCCCTCTAATAAACTCATTTCTAATCTTATCCATCCTCGTCACTCCCAACGAAAACCTCAACATCTTCAGCTCTGCTACCTCCAGCTCCACCTCCTGTCTTTTACTCAATGCCACTGTCTCTAAACCATACAACATCGCAGGTCTCACCACAGTCCTATAAACCTTCCCTTTCAATTTTGCAGATACCCTACTATCACAAATCACTCCTGTCACTCTTCTCCACCCACTCCACCCTGCCTGCACTCTTTTCTTCACTTCTCTAACACACTCTCCATTACTTTGCACTGTTGACCCCAGGTACCTGAATTCCTCCACCTTCTGAAGCTCTTCTCCCTGCAACCGGACCACTCCACTGCCCTCCCTCTCATTCACACACATGTATTCTGTCTTACTCCTACTGAGTTTCATTCCCCTTCTCTCCAGCGCATATCTCCACCTCTCCAGGCTCTTCTCAACCTGCTCTCTACTCTCACAACAAATCACAATATCATCCGCAAACATCATAGTCCAGGGAGACTCCTGTCTGACCTCGTCCGTCAACCTGTCCATCACCACTGCAAACAGGAAAGGGCTCAGGGCCGATCCTTGATGCAGTCCAACCTTCACTCTAAACCAGTCTGTCGTACCTACTGCACACTTCACTGCCGTCACACTGTCCTCATACATGTCCTGCACCACCCTCACATACTTCTCTGACACACCTGACTTCCTCATACAATACCACAACTCCTCTCTTGGCACCCTGTCGTACGCCTTCTCTAAATCCACAAATACACAATGCAATTCCTTCTGTCCTTCTCTATACTTCTCTATCAACATTCTCAAAGCAAATAAGGCATCTGTGGTGCTCTTCCTCGGCATGAAACCATACTGTTGCTCACAGATGGTCACCTCTTCTCTCAGCCTGGCTTCCACTACTCTTTCCCATAACTTCATGGTGTGACTGATCAACTTAATACCCCTGTAGTTACTGCAGGTCTGCACATCTCCTTTATGCTTAAAGATTGGTACCAGCACACTTCTTCTCCATTCCTCAGGCATCTTCTCACCTTCCAAAATCCTGTTAAACAATCTGGTCAAAAACTCCACTGCCATCTCTCCTAAACATCTCCACGCTTCTACCGGTATGTCATCTGGTCCAACCGACTTTCCACTCTTCATCCTCTTAATCGCTGCTCTCACTTCCTCCTTACTAATCCTATCTACATCCTGCTTCACCAACTCCACATCATCCAACCTTCTCTCTCTCTGATTTTCCTCATTCATCAGCTGCTCAAAATACTCCCTCCACCTTCTCAACACACTCTCCTCACTAGTCAACACATTTCCCTCTCCATCCTTTACTGCTCTAACTTGCAGTACATCCTTTCCAGCTCGGTCCCTCTGCCTGGCCAATCGGTACAAATCCTTTTCTCCTTCCTTAGTGTCCAACCTCTCATACAGCTCCTCATATGCCTTTTCCTTGGCATTCGCCACATCCCTCTTAACCTGCTGCCGCATCTCCTTGTACTCCTGCCTACTTTTCTCATCACTCTGTCTATCCCACTTCCGTTTTGCCAACCTCTTTCTCCTTATGCTCTCCTGCACTTCCTCATTCCACCACCACGTCTCCTTGTCTTCCTTTCTATTTCCAGATGTCACACCAAGTACTTTTCTAGCTGCCTCCCTCATCACTCCTGCAGTATTTGCCCAATCATCCAACACCTCCTTAACACCACTGAGCCTCTCTCTGACCTCTTCCCTGAACCTCACACTACACTCTTCCTCCTTCAGTTTCCACCATCTTATTCTTCTTTCAGTCCTCACTCTCCTCCTCTTCTTCTTCGCCTCCAAAACCATCCTACAGACCACCATCCTATGCTGTCTAGCTACACTGTCCCCTGCCAACACCTTACAGTCGCCAATCTCCTTCAGGTTGCATCTCCTGCATAGCACATAGTCCACCTGTGTGCACCTTTCTCCACTCTTATAAGTCACCTTATGATCCTCCTTCTTTTTAAAATAAGTGTTCACCACTGCCATTTCCATCCTTTTAGCAAAATCTACCACCATCTGCCCTTCCACATTCCTCTCCTTAAAACCATACCTACCCATCACCTCCTCGTCACCTCTGTTCCCTTCACCTACATGCCCATTAAAGTCCGCCCCAATCACAACCGTTCTTTCCTAGGTACACCATCTACCACTTCATCTAATTCACTCCAGAATCTTTCCTTCTCCTCCATCTTACAGCCAACTTGTGGAGCATAGGCACTGATGACATTTATCATCATCCCTTCAACTTCCACCTTCACGATCATCACCCTATCAGAAACTCTCTTCACCTCCACTACACTCTTACTGTACTCTTCCTTCAGAATCACCCCTACACCATTTCTCTTTCCATCCACACCATGATAAAACAGTTTAAATCCACCTCCAATGTTCCTGGCCTTACTCCCTTTCCACTTGGTCTCCTGAACACACAGCATATCTACCTTTCTCCTCTCCATCATATCAGCTACTTCTCTCCCTTTACCCGTCATAGTACCAACATTTAAAGTACCAACCCTAACCTCCACTCTCCTACACTGCTCCTTTCCCTGCCGTCTCTGTAGACGTCTTCCTCCTCTCCTTTTCCTCCTTCGGCCAACAGTAGCCCAATTTCCACCGGTACCCTGTCGGCTAACGATACCTGTGGCGGTCGTTGTTAACCCGGGCCTCGACCGATCCGGTATGAAATTCTCATTTGTGATCCGCATATTTGATTTGGCACATGTTTTACGCTGGATGCCCTTCCTAACGCAACCCTCCCCATTTACCCGGGCTTGGGACCGGCACTAAGAATGCACTGGCTTGTGCCTCCCTAATGGCTGGGTTTGTAATGGGCACTGAATCAGAAAGGTAAAACCACAGGGAGAGAGAGATGGTGCTGTAATAAATCGAGCTGTCTGAGGAACCTAAAGCACTGTAATGCGAGGTTAATGAAGCTCTTCAACTTCCTACTGGCAGAAGTAAAAAGTCACGTCTGTTTGTTTGCCTTTTTCCAGGACTCCTGGGGATGGAGAGACAGAATCGGACAAAGGTGTGTGAAAAGGGGAAGAGAGAAGGAAAAGAGGAGAAAAGAGAGAGAGAGTAAACAATTGGATGATGCTCAGGTCCCACTCCGACACCCACGTGCTGTGCTGAGCATCACTTCATCCACATGAGAGAGACTGTTGTACTTCCTATTGTTTATCATTTCTTTCTTTAGCTCGCAGCTCTGCCAAGTCCTGTTTTCCAGAGTCATGGTTTACTCTTGGCTCAGAGCTGCAGTGTTACACCAAATTTGGTGCAGCGTTTCAGATGTTTGCTCTCAGGCATCTGTTCAGAGATCAAACTGTTCATTATGGGGGTCTGAGCAGCTCCAACAATTATTATTTTTTTTTTTTTTTACAATATACACTGCCAAAAGTATTGGGACACCAAATCTTTCCATCCATATCTAGTTCTTCCTTAAACCAGATATAGCAGGACATTTTCCCCTTTACTTGAACTAGGAGACCCAAACCTGTTCCAGCATGACAATACCCCTGTGCACAAAGCCAGCTCACATGGGTTGGATTTGGTGGAAGATCTCCTACTTTAGACTGTTGAACATGATGAATGTGAGCGCTGACTGCACTCCAGGCCTCCTCACTTCCTCACCTACATCAGCACCTGACTTTACTAACACCCTTGTAGCTGAATGAATCTCCATAAAAAAAATCTCCACAAAATCATGGAAATGGAAAATCTTCCCAGAATAATGAAGGTTAAAATAACTGCAGATGTGGAATGGGATGTTCAAAAAGTAGTACATGCCCATCTGATGATCTCCAGTTCATCAAATTCATCTTGTGCCTCGGGTTGTTTGTGTGTTCACCATAGAAGTTCCACCACATGCAAAACTTCTTCATGGAGTTCAGTGATGTCATTAGGAACCACATCCATAAACCTTCTTCTTGGTCATCCACTTTTCCTCCTTCCTGGTGGCTCCATCCTCAGCATTCTCCTACTGATATACCCCATGTTCCTCCTCTGCACATGTCCAAACCATCTCAATCTCACCTTTCTCACCTTGTCTCCAAACGTCCTACATTCGCTGTCTCTCTAATAAACTCATTTCTAATCCTGTCTATCGTCGTCACTCCCAACAAACATCTTAACATCTTCAGGTCTGCTACCTCCAGCTCCACCTCCTGTCTTTTACTCAATGCCACTGTCTCTAATCCATACAACATCTCAGGTCTCACCACAGTCCTATAAACTTTCCCTTTCACTCTCACAGATACTCTTCTATCACACATCACTCCTGCTATCACTCTTCTCCACCCACTCCACCCTGCCTGCACTCTTCTCTTCACTTCTCTAACACACTCTTCATTACTTTGCACTGTTGACCCCAGGTACCTGAACTCCTCCACCTTCTCCACCTCTTCTCCCTGCAACCACACAATGTCTCACTCCTACTGACTTTCATTCCGCTTCTTTCGTGTATCATTCCTCAGGCATCTTCTCACCTTCCAGAATCTTGTTAAACAACCTGATTAAAAACTCCACTGCATCTCTCCTAAACATCTCCATGCTTCTACTGGTATGTCATCTGATCCAACTGACCTACCACTCTTCATCCTCTTAATTGCTGCTCTCACTTCCTCCTTACTAATCCTATCCACTTCCTGCTTCACATCTCCACACCATCCAACCTACTTTCTCTTATTTTCCTCCACTCTCCTCCACTCCTTCTTTCCCTGCTGTCTCTGTAGACGTCTTCCTCCTTTCCTTCTCCTCCTTCGGCCAACAGTAGCCCAATTTCCACCGGTACCCTGTTGGTTAACGATACCTGTGGTGGTTGTTGGTAACCCGGGTCTCGACCGATCCAGTGTGAATTTCTCTTTCGTGATCTGCATAATTGATTTGGCACATGTTTCACACTGGATGACCTTCCTAACGCAACTCTCCACATTTATCCGTGTTTGAGACCGACACTGAGAGTGACCTGACCTGTGCAACTCTAATGGCTGTGTTGGATGTTACTTTGGTTACAGGTGTTAATAAACCGCATTCATTTAGATTCAACTGACAAACGCAAACTACCAACACTCTGAACTCACACCCGAACTTGCAGCCAATCACAATCCACTATCAGACTGACTGTGGGATTAATTGTTTACCAGCTGCACAGTAAAGTTTGTTTACTGTTAAGTCGTTTCATCTTCACCTTAATGTCGTTGTTCTCTGCAGGAGGTCCTACAAACGTCTCTCAGCATGTATAGAAACCTAGAAAGACTAGAAAGGTTTGAACGTGGATGTGTATTCATGCATATTCAGCAATGCAGACTGGTGAGTTTACACCAGTGTGTGGAGTTTCTGTCTATCAGCTAGCAGTGATTTCATCTCACACACTACCCAGTCTACTTTTTTAAAACAAAAATGACCAACCATTTAATCTTCTGAAGTTTGTCTCCTGATCACATCACATAAGCGAATAACATCGTGACACGCAACCGCACGTTTTCTACAAACATGCCAATAAACAACTACAGTTCAGCATGAATTTGATTATGCATATTTTCAGTTCGATGCAAATTCAGTAAGAGCTGCTAAAGCGACAAATCCAAACAATCGGCCGGATGATTCATCAGATCAATCATCAGATGCATGCGATCCAATGTTTCTTCAGTTCCCCATTTACAACTTTATTTCCCTGCAGTTTTTTTATTCTTCACAAACATGAGGAAAAATGACTGTGTATTCCGTCCTGTAGTATAGGAGCTCACAGGACACATGCTTAGAGACTTTCTTGTTTCTTTCTTGTAAAACTGGTAAAGCTTTGCTAATCCACCAACAATGTTAGTAAGAAGCGTTCCCAGAAGGAAGAAATGACCTTAACGGAGTACACAAGTAAAATAAATCCACAGAAAATTTTAGATGTTTATGACTTTTTTAGAATCCTATGGTGACAATGAGCACAAATCTGTTGAAGATCACCTGCTCCTCCATACCCAGCTCCATAGCAAAGAAAGTCCAGCAGCATCTCTGGAGTAAGCTAAAGAAAGACACGTCTCATAACACATAACTATACATGTGCAATAACCTTTATAACTATTACTGTAGTCAGATTTTCTGCCATCTGTTTTTCAGTTAATATATACCTTTATTATATGTTTTTATTTATATATTTGTTTTTTTACTTTAATCTTTAATTTAATATTTTAATGTGAGAAACTGCAACTACACAATTTCCCTCCAGGATCAATAAAGTTGTCTGATACTGATGATAAGCACCTTACACACACACACACACACACACACACACACACACACACACACACACACATATATATACACGTCTGTATTACCCAAATGAGGTCTAACAAATAAACTATTTATTAAATTTTTTCTTTCATTTCATTGATTTGATTTCAGCCAATTTAATAAATTACTGAATGTAATTAATATAATAAAAAGTGTATTGCATTCATTTGATTTATTCATTTTCTTTGCTTATATTTTATTCGAATAAAACGCTATACAATATTATTGTATATTTTATTCAATCCAAACAGGCATTTATTTAAAATTGTTTTAAAAAATGTAAACTGTTGAGGCTCACAAATGTTAAAAACAATAAACTGCGTTAATAAAAAACAGGCCATTTTATCTTTTGTGTTTCCTCACCAACCGTGACTGAGGTACGTCTCAAACCGTGAATTTTGTGTGCCGTTACACCCCTAACGCAGACCATCAGGAACATCGCTGTCTAGTGTATTTTGCATGAGCGGGATTTTCTTAGCAGTTAGCATGTGTTAACTTGCAACAGGTGCTAATACAGGGTTTGGCAGTCTTCCTGAAGCAGGTGAAAATAGCTGTTTATTCTACGTGGCTTTGACGGAATGAGATAAGTGGCAGCCGAAAAACTCTCCCGACCCTGTAATAAAGCAGTTAGGTAGACAGGTTTCAGAGGACAGATGTAAGCACACCTACTGCTATTTCTGTCTGACGTCTATTTCTGGCCGAGCTGGCACTGAGGAGCATGTGTAGACACCGCAAAGGCCTTCTGTGACCCACATACACTGTAGCCTTGTTCTGGTCGACTAGATGACAAGGAGATGGTTCTGGGTTCTTAATTCCCACTGGATGAACTTTGAGTAATGAATATGCATCAGGTGTGGTTTTTTTCATTTTTTATTAAAATATCACGATTTTGCAATTAGGTGAAATGTCTTTGGAGCTGAAATTTGATCCCACCCTCTCATGCAGCTCGGGGTATCTGAAGTGGAGCTGCGTTACTGAAAGGGGAATTGGTCATGACAGCACTTCCAGGCAGTGGTGTGTGAAGCCAGGAATCCTGGGTGATGTTTTCCAGAGCACTCAGACTTGAAACATTATGGTCTGATATTATTACACATTTTTTTTTTCCGTCATTCTTCATGATGTTCGATGTGAAGCTCTGCATGATCCTTGTCCCGCCGCTGCTCCATGTTCAGCGGATTAAATTATAACGAGTGGTGTACAGTGTTTTCTAATAATGAGATCAGTGTGGTCAATGTCATATCAAGGTCACAAAATATGTATCATGAAATGCACCTGATTATTCACCCTCTTAAATATTTGACACATTCTATATTTATTTCTAGTAACTGAGTAACAGCAGCCGCAGTGATTTGCAGCACTGATACTGATTTACAGTTTCTGGTTATACGGTTCAGACCCCTACAGACCCCCTGGGTTGTAGAAGAGCAGGATGTTGTCATGAGTCATGTGAAAAACAGCGTGATGTGAATTTAGCCCTGCCGTCGTTTGCTGGTTTACAGTTCCCCTTCCTGTACTCTCTGGTTCTGCTGCATGCTGTAACACGTCGGCCCTAAACAGTCCTCAGTGGGAGCTCCTTTTAACACCTCTTGAAAAAATAAGTGGCATGTCTTTGAGGCCTCTTTGAAAGTTTCGGGTTCTGATGTTAAAAATGACAGGAGATGTATAGAAATGTATAAACAGGGCTTTCTTGTGGATCTTCTTGTGTCATGTGCTAGCTTGAAATTTCAGTCTTTCATGGTAAGTCAAGAAACACACCTAGCATCTCTGCTCTCTCTGATCTCCCCGGATTTGGCACCTGGTTTCTAAAAGCAAGAGAAAGCAGCCGTACCCTGATGTGAGTTGAGATTATCAGTGCCTCATTTATTTGCAGCTGTAGCAGACCGTCTCCGGCTGGAAATCAGTGCCCTGGCGGATTCTGTCAGCCTTGAAGTTACTGGCGACTCCGGTAACTGAATTAATTACGAGTCTGTGGGAGTGAACGGCGGCGAGGGTCCTCAGCAGTCACCTCGTGCTGGATGACGAGATTTAGCCCACTCTCTTGGGTTTGAGTAATCAAGTCTCCCACTGAGATCAGAGAAATCCAGCAACTTTTTTTTCCAAGAGCCGAAGAAAAAGCTGCAGTGACTTTCTGCCAAACTACTGACACTGTGACTCATCCAGACATATGGGTTGCTGAGAGAACTTAGTCATTCCTGAATATACTCAGGCTGTGTATATACCAGGCAGATGAGTACTACGCTACTGCAGCAACACTGTATGTACAGGAATACCAGCGGAGTGTAAAAAAGAAGGATTTGAATGGATAATTTGGGGGAAATTAAGTTTAGGCAAATTTCTATGGAACACGATGGAGCTGACCAGCCGGAGTGAATAACGAATATCTCAAATATTTTCTAATAGCAAGATACAATGACTCTGTTACTCTAATTATATTCTTCAAATATATTTATACTCAGGTCTGTCTGAATGCTCAATTCTGATTGTCTGGAAGTTCAGGTGTGAATAGTGATTGTGATTGCCGGAAGTTCAGGTGTGAATAGTGGATTGTGATTGGCCGGAAGTTCAGGTGTGAATAGTGGATTGTGATTGCCGGAAGTTCAGGTGTGAATAGTGGATTGTGATTGGCCGGAAGTTCAGGTGTGAATATGGATTGTGATTGGCCGGAAGTTCAGGTGTGAATAGTGGATGTGATTGGCTGGTAGTTCAGGTGTGAGTTCAGAGAAGTCTACACACAGGTAGGTTAGGTTTGCGTTTTTATTCTAGTTGCATTGGTTTATTAGTAACATCCAGGTCAGATTTTACACGTTCCTAATGACCTCACTGAGCTCCATGGAGGCATTATGCGTGTGGAACTTCTATATTGAATACGATGATTTTCATAAACAATTCATCGTAATTCAATTCATGTTTATTTGTATTGCGCTTTCAACAATAAACATTGTCTCAACTCCCTGAGATGCATAAGGAAGAAACTTGAGAGGAACCAGACTCAAGAGGGAACCTCATCCTTATCTGGGTGGCACCAAATGTCCATTTATTACAGATAAACGATGTTGAGGTGCAGTGATGGAGATCAGAGCAAACTGTAGTCCTGAGTCCTGAGTACTCCTGTGTAACTCCGGAATCTTATGGAACCACCCAAGGCGTTGATGAGAAACCGTCCCAAGCTGCACAGAGTGGCCTCCAATCGAAGAGGACACTCTGCAGAGGCAGACCAGGACGAAGTGGAAAGATCCGTGGAGAGGAGCAGGAACAGTGGTCACTGGAACCTCAGAAGCATGTTTAACTCGACCGAGAGAGAGAGAGAGAGAGAGAGAGACAGAGAGAGAGAGGGTGACGGGAAGAGAAGGATATGGATTATTAAGTGTAACTATTGGTGTATGAAAGTTAATGTCACTGTGCAGTTTGGACTCTGGTAAGACTCGCTATAGTAGCATAGCTAAAATGGAGAACCAGAAGGAAACACAGACATGAGGATCTCTGGATAAGAACGACCCACCACACCACCGTCAACAAACCCGAGTGAACGTGTGAGAGTGAGGAGACGACAGCATCCAAATATCCCAGTTCACCAAACACTCCATATCCATGATCCCTCCAGATCTGAGCCTTTACCTCACAAACACCTACTGACTAAAGACTCGACTAAATAAATACGTTTTCAGCCTCGACTTGAACACTGAGACTGTGTCTGAGTCCCGAACACTGATTGGAAGGTTGTTCCATAACTGTGGGGTTTATAAGAGAAACATCTGCCCCCTGCTGAGTCTTCATTATTTGTGGTACCAACAAATAGCCTGCACCTTTTGATCTAAGTAGGCGTGGAGGATCATCCTGGTGCAGAAGTTCACTCAGATACTGCGGCGTGAGAGCGTTAAGTGCTTTATACGTCAGTAGTAGTATTTTATAATCAGTGTGAGATGGAATTGGAGCAGTGTAGATGATTAAAACAGGGCTGATGTGATCATATTTTCTAGATCTAGTGAGGACTCTTGCTGCTGCATTCTGAACTAACTGAAGCTATTTCTGCACGTACTCCAACACCCAGACAGTAAAGCGTTACATAGTCTAATCTAGATGTTACAAAAGCATCACTAGTTTTTCTGCATCCTGTAACGACATCATATTTCTAATTTTAGCAATATTCTAAAGTGAAAGAAGGAGATATTATTCACTGGTGATATTATTCACGTGAGCCTCAAAGGAAAGTCTAGACAATGTGATCTTCCTGCACTACTTATCTGTGTGTTGATTCGGAGCCGCAGAATTGTAGATTAATGAGGAGAATATAAAATATTGAAATGTTATTTTGATCCATTCAGTCAGTTTTACTCTGCAAACATCAATAACAGCTTGAACTCCTCAAATTGGGAAGTGACCATGGAATAAGGTGATATCCACGGTGAGGTGTGAGACCTTACACCATTATAATGTTCTTCACTTCACCTCAGGACCTTCTTCATCTCCACATCTACACTAACATCCCTCACATCTCACGCCTATGTACAATTATGGAGCAGCCATTTTGAAAAACCTAAATCTTTCCATTTGTTGGAGGCATCTAAAGCTACCCGGTGGTTCCATCTAACGTCCATCTGATGTTCATCTCGTGAAACAAAGATAAAAGTGTAGATTTATAGTTAAAACTTTTTTTTTATTTAAATAATATCTAATTGTTTCATAATGATTTTATTCATAGCAAGAATCAGAAAATTTGTAGTCAAAATACTTCATTGCTGATGATCTTCATTTGTAGGAAATTGTGAATTTTTCTAAAACTTTCCTTCCATTTATCCCATGCCACATTTAAGCCAGAGGTACATATTTGGAAAGTCAGACCAGACTTTGGTCAAGTCCGATCTCTCTAGGCTTCATTCCCTGTTAACCACATCGTTAGCGCTGTTTGGTTGATCCAGATGTTGCTAACATGAAAATCCTAGCAGACCGAGAGAAAAGCAGAATTTTATATTTCTGTATGAATCTTCAGGAATAAACAACATTTTAGTTCAGTTCCTCTTTATTTATTTCCCGAAGGTAGTTTGGTTGCAGCACACAAGAATATCACATAAGACAAGACAACTGGAACACATCATTCAGAAACACAAATTCTCTAAATCTCATTCAGCCACAAGGCTGTTAGTAAAGTCAGTATATAGTGGAGTTTTAGCAGAAAATCATCCACTCCAGCCCATGTAAAGCAGATCTTCATGGAGCCTGATGCTCCTCGTACAGGAGAAGGGAAATTTCTTGCTTGAGTTTGTGCTTGAAAGATTGGGTGTCCCAATAATTTTGGGCGTGTAGTGTATATTGTTTACTATAAGATTTTATTTAAAAGGAGAATTTTTTTAGAGATGAGTTTCCACAGCTGTGATACGCCATGACTAATGATTTTTGTTGTTGTTGTTGTTGTTGTTGTTGTTCCTCTTTATAGCAGGACACATCCGGCTGATTAATACCATCGACACAATGTTGTTGGCTAAATGAAACAAAATGCACAGTCATCATGACGACAAGGTGCTGAGAGATATCGTGATGGTTTCGGGTTTGAAGGTAATGAGTAACTGTGAGTACACCAGGAAAAGAGAGATACAGTACGGCACCTGACTCATTTCAATTCTCATAGATCTGAGTGGGCATTACTATTATTATTATTATTATTATTATTTATTATTATTATTATTATTATTATACTACTATTATTATTATTATTATTTATTACTATTGTTATTGTTATTATTATTTATTACTATTGTTATTACTATTGTTATTTATTTATTTATTTATTTATTTATTATTTATCATCGTTACTATTATTATTATTATTATTATTAAAGACTTGTGACATACCATAACAGAGTAAGCTCGTACGTACGTGCATAAGTGAGCGCTCGTACGTGTCACGTGTATAAATTTTGTACGTCACGGTGCGTATGCAAGCAGAAGAAGCATTTTTTATCAGCATGTGCACATCTGCTGCGCTTTGTTTGCTTGTTATGTCAGACAGAAGTGCAGAGAGTTCTTGGCACAAAGGCCTGTAATCAAACCCACACCCTGAAACCCACACAGCACATGGTACCACCCACCCACACGCTACCGCCACACACTACCGCCCACACATACACACACACACACACACACACACACACACACACACATACACACACAATCACACTCAGCCACGTGCACATCCTGTCATCCCTAAACAGGACTGGACCGACCACAACCGACGCCCCCACGTTAATAGGCGTTGATGTAAATTCTAAGCTCTGGAGCGGAAAATAAAACACAGCGGCTGAAACAGAGGCCACATTTTTACATTCTGACAGTGAGATCAGCTTCCTTTCGCTTTGTCTTTTTTCTATTTCAGGGAGAAAATTGGCCACACCTCACATCATGTGGCAGCCCTGCAGGAGGAAAAGAGGTTTTATTGTATCTCATGGCTTCCTACTCTCCTCTGATCAGACAGGGCTACAGATCAAGGTCTCTCCTCGCTGGTGACTAATGCTAGAGCAGAACACTTCCACAGAATGAGTCACACACACACACACACACACACACACACACACACACACACACACACACACACACACACTCTTGAAACCGCCACCATCGTGGAGCCAAGCCCGTGGGCCCTCTCACACACTCGACACTTACACTTTTGGAGGCTTACTCATGCTCACGTTTGCCAGTGTTTTTCTTTTTTTCCGTGTGCTGATGCTCGTTCTGAGCTGCTGCCTGTCACACTTATTTTAGGGACATAGTTGTGTTCTCGTTCAGAAATGCAGGACAAGATCTCTTGACTTCATGGTGAGATCTGGTTTGCCTTTACAGCCGAAGGTAAACCCCAATCATCATAATCACGGCTCCTGGCATGGGTTCATCAAGAACATACAGAGTTTCAATTTTTTAGGAATACGTGACTCGTTATTGAAATGCGATCTCTATCTATAGAATCTGTAGGGTAGGTGCCTGTATGGCAGACAGGAAATCCTACATTTCTCTGTACTGAAGGAAAAAAACTGTGAGGTGTTGCATTCAAGCGATTAATGTTCATGCAACACATAGAATGTAAAGAAGAAGAAAAAGAAAATAGAAAAATATGCTGAGGAAAATCTATCCAGAATTTGAGATTTGTATGAATCCACAAGATTTGCTGGAAAGTGTATTATTGCTCTTATACACTGTAGGGATTATAGTTAGTAAAGTCAGTAGGGTTGAGGGTCAGAGCTGCAGAGGTGCACAGGGGCATCATCATGCTGGAGCTGGTTTGGGTCTCCTAGTTCAAGTGAAGGGAAAATTTCTTGCTCCTGATTCGAAGACGTTCGATACCATTGTGTGCCTCCAATTTTGTGGGAACAGTTTGGTGAAGAACCACATATGGGTGGGAAAATCCAGTGTTCCAACACTTTTGTCTGTATTGTGTATATTTATTAAACTAAACACGTTGATTAGATTTGGACTCACTACACGTAGAGTGAGTGTTGTAGCTTTGCGCCTTGCAGTCTATCTGTTGAAAGAGGCCAAATTGTCCTCAAAGTTGATGTTAGAAGCAGGAAAAATGGGCGTAAGGATTGACCTCTAGACGTCTGGGTCAGAGCGTCTTCAAAACTGCAGCGCTTGTGTGTGTTCCTGGTCTGCAGTGGTCAGAATCTATCAAAAGTGCTCCAAAGAAGGAACAGTGGTGAACCGGCGACAGGGTCACGTGCGGCTGACGCTCATTGATGCACGTGAGGAGTGAAGGCTGGTCCGTGTGGTCTGATCCAACAGAAGAGTTCCTGTAGCTCAAACTGCTGAAGAAGTTCATGCTGCTGATGATTAAGAGGTTGCGACTGTTTTAGCAGCAAAAAGTGAACCAACACAGTATTAGGCAGGTGGTCATAATGTTATGGCTGATGGGTGTGTATTTATTAGTTTTAAAAATGCAGTCAGTCTGTTTATAATGTAATAATTGTATTCTTTTATTGGTATAAAAAATCGTCTTTGAATCATCTGCTCTGAAATACCCCACAGCCTCCTACCAGTGGACAGAATTACAGCATTTCAGTGTCATACACTATAAGACCTTGACCTGCTTTTCTGTTTTTTTTCCCATCCTAAGCCCTCCACTCCTCCTGTCCTCCACTCCTCCTCCACCACTCCTCCACTCCTCCTCTCCTTCACTCCCCCCCTGTTCCTCATTACCTCCCAGATCGTGATGTTTTCTCCTGATCCACCCCATTACTATATCACACACTTCCTCTCATTCCTACAGCTGCTGGTCTCGTCCCCAAGGCCATGAGCACCCTGAGCATTTTTTCTCACTGACACACTGATGTTTACACAGGACTTCCTGTTCCTGATATATATAATATACAAATACATTTCTACACTGATCAATATCCTTATTTAAAATCACAACCATGGAAATCAAAGTCAGGTGGTTTACCACAGGGGCAGTGAAGAAGGTATAAGATGCTGATAAGGTGAAATCTGCGACAATATTCCTGGGATTATATGTTGTTTTTGATATGTTTGTGTATGTGTGTGTATGTGTGTGTATGTGTGTGTATGTGTATATATATATAATCCAGCGCATCCTGTTTGTTTTGTGTTCTACCATATAGATAGAACGAGTAGAGGAACAGTTTTGAGATAAAGGGCTAATGACAGCCTCCCCCACTAACAGTCGGAGTTGTAGAGCGATTGAACGCGGCCCCTTGTCAAGAAGGTCATCTTTTTCCAGTGCGCTTCACCTGCGCGTTAGCTCCGAGTCGACACATCAGCACATTCAAATGTCATTGTCTGCTGTCCTGTTGCACAATCTTTGCACTTGGGCTGTACAGCTCAGGGGAATGCAATGTTCCGAGTGTTGCTTTTTCCCAGCCTCGCCCTGTGCCGCAATAACTCTCTCTCTCTCTCTCTCTCTCTCTCTCTCTCTCTCTCTCTCTCTCTCTCTCTCTCTCTCTCTCTGTCTCTCTCTCTCTCTCTCTCTCTCTCTCTCTCTCTCTCTCTCTCTCTCTCTCTCTCTCTCTCTCTCTCTCTCTCCCTGTGTCTCTCTCTCTCTCTCTCTCTCTCTTTTTCTCTCTCTCTCTCTCCCTCTCTCTCTCTCTCTCTCCCTCTCTCACATGCTCTCTCTCTCTCATGCTCTCTCTCTCTCTCTCTCTCTCTCTCTCTCTCTCTCTCTCTCTCTCTCTCGTGTCTCTCTCTCCTATCCCAAATCTGCCATATTTGGATATTATTTGTCTTCCATCAGCTTAGAAATCATTTTATTTACATTGCACGGCAGTAGACTGGTTCAAACTGAACGTGGTGTTTTGGCAGACCACTCTGACCTCCTCGAGTGCACCTCCTCAGCACACCGGACAAAAGAAAAATAAAACTTGATTCAAGTTTGTAGATTACAAAGCTTTGCTCGTTCAGCGTCCTTCCAAACCAGACGTCCTGTAATAGCAGCCTCTCCGGGGGCGGCTAGGTGCAGACACACATGCACGCACACTAAGCGCTAAAGTGTGTGTGAAACGGGGGGCCGGCAGCTGAGGAGTGGGTGGCAGCCGAATGAGCGGCCTGCTTAGAGGTGATGAGGCCCGGGGCTGCCTGAATTGGCGCTGCACAGAAGTTGGCCTTTACGCACTACGCCCCATGCATCACCTGCCACCCACACCCCGTGCCCTCTACCCTGCACAGAATGCTGCACTTACTCACTCGCCAAACAACTTTCATGTACGAGAGGCTCGGTCTTCAGTTTTAAGTAGTCCCAAAGAGAACGATGGGAGAAAAACACACATTTGAGAAAAAACTGATTTTGTCCTCGATGCTAATCAAGAGCTCAGCACGTGTTTTTCCAGCTGAATCCACGAGCCGGTCGTTAAGTAGTCGGAATGATGACATCCTGACTCATCGATAATTTCACCGGCTCATTTGTGATTAATCGGCTAACGAAGCGACAGGTGTTAGCGTCGTTTTACGAAGTGAATCAAGACACATCTTATCGCTTTTAAATCGTGCTACCAGGAACTAGCTGACTCACCTTTTTTTTTTGTTGTGTAAAGGATAGGTCTTGTAGACTTCTGCCACCGTGCTTTGACCTTTATTTTTCCTACCTGTGTCAACAAATGCGTCATGAGGAAACGTGAAAAGTTCTCAGACAACTCCGGTGCGACAGATCGGTTTTCACACACTAGCAAATAGTGTCCATCGTCTCTTTTTGCCCTTTTGACCTTGAGTATAAGGAGAACAAAGCACATCACATTGGTTCCCTGGATATGGCTTCTCGTTCTAGGTTCAAAATCATCTGATCTTCAGTGAAAGACTATGAGTAAATAGATCTGATTG
>JBCEWE010001763.1:0-23607 GCA_039877035.1 Silurus lanzhouensis
ATGTTGGCTATTTCTTTATTATGACATACTTTATGATCAGATGCATCCTAGTTTGTGTCTAACCCACTTGACATACAGTAAGGATACATTATTTATTCTGTTTACAGTAGAATGTATAATTCTTCAATATACTTTACTACAACTTTAAATTGCTTTCATTTTTTTAAATCAACTACAAAAATAACTGTTTTCAAATATTTCATTAAATATCCACTCCACAGCTACTTACCACTGACTCACTTCTCTAAGTTTAGCTTTGAGGTGAATCGATCAGTTCATACAGATGTGCACCAAGCGGGCCAATCAGCAGTAGCTGGTGTTGGTGAGGGAGGGTTGGCCAGAGGTGGCCATGCTGTAACCACCTACATTTAATCTTCCCACCAGGCTAATTTCTGGTAAAGCCACAGTGTATGTGTATGTGTATGCATCTGTACCGTCGCCCACTTCAGGACATGAGCCTAACCTCGAATGCATCGGTAGGTCTCTCTTCTCTCAATCTGCTACTTGTTAAGTAAGAAAACAAATCAGCTTAAAAGCTTCCGCGCATGTGTCACACTGATTGTAAATGTGTGTGTGGAGAGAGCCTTAGTTTGCAGGCTGGAGAGGATGTGTCATTGCTAAGAGGTTTTCCCCTTTTTACTTGTGGGCCTCTCTTTCTGTCTGTCTCTCTGTATTTATCTGTCTTTTACTCTGTGGTCCTTACTTTTTATATTGCAGGTTTGGTTTTCTCTAAAGTTGTCAACCAGTCAATGACTTCTGACAACAGCACACTCTGTAGACCCGGTTAGTCATTATAGGATGGCAAACATGCATTGGAATCTAAGTAGGTTTTTATTACGACATTGTTATGTGTTTAGTGATAATTATATATCGATGTGCAGCAGTGGACTAGGCTCTTATTTGTATAAGTAGCGATGTTGTTTTAAACTGTAGAATTACACAACAGGTAAGTTGTCATCTAGTTTCTAATTAGCATTTTCAGATAAATTACCAGTTATATGAAAACAGCATCTGTTTCAGTGTAGCAAATGTAACTATTCTTCGATTGTTTCTGCCATAGCTAAACAGAGTGTGCAAAATCGACTTAGCGAATACCTGTAGCGTTATGTGTTTGAATGGCACAATTGTGAGGTAAACATAGAAATTTACTGTACCCCTGAGGGCTTCAGTACTATTGCAAGGAAGATCTATAATGCTTAATGTTTGTGTACAGACACCCACTCTATATATATATTATATATATATATATATATATATATATATATATATATATATATAATAATGTGTGAGTATTTATTTTGTGTATGCTATCTTGTTTTGGAAGCAGCATAGGATTTCACAAGCTAATTTCTTTTCCCAGAGCTCTTAAACATTATAGAAACTTAATTAAAACTTATTGTGCAAATTATATGTGCAATAAGAACGTTAACAGCATTCCACAATTTTGTCAAATAAATGCTATGTACTTAAATTTGTTCTAAGGTAGACGTTTATTCTGGCCGTTGACAGACTTCACAGTTTTTGCAAATGTGCATTATGTATATGCAGCTAGAGCAAATCATTTTTATTTACTGATGTCACATTTAATTGAAAATTTATAAATACAGAAATAAGTGTTAATGTGATTAAAAATTCACTAAAAGTGTATTACCATAGCATGCTGGAGTTACAGTTAAGTATAAATGTAACTTCCATATATATATATATATATATATATATATATATATATATATATATATATATATATATATATATACTCTTGTTTTCATTTTTACATTTTTTTAAACCCATCGCTGCATGACCTGAATATTACTGAAAGTTTGTCAGCAATAAACTTTTCTAACAATTCCAATATTTTAAACCCTGTTACCATCTTACAAGTACTTAATTATTTGAAAGTTTCTTATGAACTAATAGTTTTATTTATGGCATGCAAATTTCAGGCTTATGCAATTGCCAGAAAGCAGTCAAGACTCAGTAGTAGAAACTGAAAATAATAATAAGAAACCACAGGAGTTTAAACAAACAAAAAAAGGGCTGAACCTTTACAAAGCTAATAAAACATATAACACCTATTGGAGTACTTACAATTTTTAAACAATAATTGAAAAAAATAAGTCACCACAAAACAGTGGGGAAAAATTAGGAATTAATAATATAATTTGATAATAATTTTCATAATTGACAGTATATTCTATATATTTTTTACTTCTTGAGCGTCATTCATAATTTAGCATTTGGTCATGTTTTATCATTTTTACTTCAATTTGGTTACTTCTAACAGATATGATTAACCAGAGTAAGACATCTGTGCTCGCAGAAAAAATACAAATAAATACATTCATAAGAGAACAGAGAATCTACTTATTGAAAAAAACAAGGGTGAAAATTAATTATAGTAAGTTTGATAAAATAAAGAATAACCACAACCCAATTCATAATTTTACCACACATTAGGTCATCGTGGAACATTTTATTGTAATGTTGGCTGACCAGTTCATTTTATTAACTGTATTTGTCCAGCTTA
Organism: Silurus lanzhouensis; assembly: GCA_039877035.1. Lineage (NCBI taxonomy): Eukaryota > Metazoa > Chordata > Actinopteri > Siluriformes > Siluridae > Silurus > Silurus lanzhouensis. The sequence continues at coordinate 2,528 of JBCEWE010001763.1, forward strand.
CTTTTTTGAAGATTTATAAGACATGCAAACATGTTATATACACATGGAAGAAAATCATAGTTTAGATATTAAATTTGGAAAATATGGTTTCACTTCACCACGTCTACTTTCCGTTCAATCCATTATCATCATCAAGAACAAACTGAGGGGGAGTGATCATATCTCTTGCATATGCTCTTGCAAGCATGTTTAGCTTTTTTTTTTTTTTTTTGCTTTTTTTCAAACTGAACACATAGGAGTTAATAAGAGTCGTGTATTGTAAAAATATAAATGTAATAAAAAATCATTGGAGATTTTTTGACTAGCATTAAGTTACAACATACTTTTACTTTATTGGATTTTTTATTAGGCCGACAAGATCTTCTATATCTTCATAGACAAATGAAAAATAATTTACATTCATGCTACATGACATATAATCCTTTGATGCATTTGTTTTGTAATCAAAATGATGTACAATTTACACTCATCACACTGTTACTACAGTAGATATATATCTTAACCAACCTACTGTATAACCATTTTTGTTGATCAAACAAAACTCATTGCTTTGTTTATGAGAAGCTGTGTACTGGCATTAGTCACAGTTTCACATTCTAAGGAGGTCTGTGCTTTAGTCCGAATTTTTTAGAGTGAAATTTCAATGATGATGCAAAGTGTAAGTGGTGTTCTCCGGCTGTGACATGGCTAGACTTGTAGACAAACACCTCCTACAGTCTGTGTTCATCTGATGACACATGTCAGAATGGAGGGTGGGAGTTACGCTTAAACAAAGGCTAGACCTACTTCTGGAAAACACTTCTGTATAGAACTGGACAATTGTGTTTATCTAAGTGTATCTAGGCCTTTTCTATCAATAAACGATGCTCCAACACAATCTATGTTTGTGCACTACCTGACAAGATATCGTTCCAAATAAAATATGGGTTAATGTTAACTTAAACATTAAGAGCCTGGCTTTTTACCAGATAAATCATATGTAAATGGCATTAATATGCAGCTACGAAGTCTTAATTATTCAACAAAAACTTTATTGCGGTTTGATATGCAATTTGGGAGAATGATGATAACTCGTCATCCTGGGGCACCATTCTGTAGAACTTGCTATGAATCCTTTTCTATCAACCTTTTTCTTTTTCCCTCTAGTGCAGTACTAGACATGCTAGACACTGTGTGAGTCATTACTGTACAACCTCGTTAGAGTTGTTTATCTCTAAAAAAAAAAAAAAGAGAGAGAGAAATCTAATAAAAAGAAAAAAGGTGAAAATAGTAATATGAAAGTAGAACTTGACACCAACGACATCACCACTACCAGCAACTCTAATCTAGTACCTGCTAATTTTGTATGTCACAAAAAATTCTTATTTCAGACATTTGCTGTGACCTTGATTCAGTTTTTTGGTCAATCAAAATATACAACCATATGTGCTTGAGATATTGTACTAACCTTAATCACAGGGCTCGAAACAGCCAGACACATGAAAAATGCAGAAAATAATATGCGTTTTTAATAATAAAAAAAAAGAATAGCAGAGTCATACAAATCATACAAATAGATAAATAAGCAAGTCCTTGATTGTACTATTTTTCTTGTCGCACCATCTTGCATCACTAAATGTTTTTTTTTTAGCCTGACTGTATCCTTAGGCCCTGCTTTACTTGCACTAGCATGAAATATTGTTATAATCAATTGCAAAGCATTTCTATGAGTGGCTCTGGGTAAGGGCACCAGTGTTTATAAATGTTTAAAAATCTCTTTCTTTTTTTTTTCTCTTTTTTTGTTAGGGTGAATGGAGATTTCCCAGCACATCATTCACCGTAATAACTTCCCCCAGAATTCCTCTTACATCCTCAAGAATTACATGTTTCTGTCTGTGCCGAGATGATCAGAATCCGCAATCCCACCTCTGCCTTATTTGCATCAGACTGAAATGTTTTTGAGGGCAGGTACATTATGTGACACTGTCCTCAGTGTGGAGGGTTACACTTTCAAAGCACATGCATTGGTTCTTTCCTGGGCCAGCAAGACCCTTGAACGACAGCTAATCAGCCAGAATCCAGTTAAAACCTACTCCTGCATTGTTGATGGCATTTCCCCAAAAACTGTTAAGCAAATCCTTGACTATGTATACAGTGATTGTGTAGAAGTGCCCAAGGGGACCTTCCAGATTTGCTCAGGGGAGCTCAGCACCTGGAGGTGCAGTCACTTATGGAGCAGTGTGAGTTGAAAATAGGGATCCAGGACAGGGTTAAAGATAGTGAAGGAGAGAGGTCTCCCCCAACATTAATGTAAAAGATAGTGATTCAAGAAAAAAATCCCCTCTTCTGATGAAGTGTCTCTCAGTTCTTCTTTAGAATCTCCTCTGACACACTTTGACCATGAAAAGTCACAACGTGTCACTAACCTGTCACCCCCACCACAGAAAGCCCCTATGTCCATAACCATAGCAACTCCCACAGCCTCTAGGGAACCCATTTCCTCCACATCAGTAGTAGCACAGACGCCTTCTTTTCACTGGCCCTCCGTAAACCCATCACATCATAATGGTACTTGCCTATACCGACTTCATGGCATTCCAGCACATGGTGGATGTTCATACCCCACACCCATGTACCCCTTCCTACAGCACCCTCTCCAGTGCCAGATGCCATCATCTTTAGTGGGTTACACAGACCTGCTTCATCCACATCCACACATCCTACGATCTAGGCCTTTCGATAGACCGCTTGTCCCGGAATTTAAACGAAAACAGACCTCATCAATGCTATGCTGCCTGGAGCACCTGCATTACAGGAAAAAGAAAGGTATGATCACAGTGAATAAGAAATGGGACTATGTAGGTCCTATTTTAAAATTTTATAAAATCATATTAAATCATTTTTCTATTGCATAATAAAAATAAAAATAAATTAATCAGCAATTGATACAATTCCTTATATAAATAACTGATAACATTAATTATTTAAAGATTTGCCTTAAAAGAAAATAAAACAATGTATACTAATTAATTAGAATAAAATATACAGTATATAAATATTAGCCTAATTATGTAATATGAAATCTGTTAATCCGTCAAACATTATTATTATCATCATCATTATTATTATTATTTTATTATTATTATTATTATTATTATTATTATTATTATTATTATTATTATTTCCTTTAATTAATATTTAACAACATACATTGTGTGTGTATGCAAATGAAAATTGGATTTTGTTTTCTAGTGGACTAGTAGAGTTTTTGTGAAAAATATTTAGTAGACATTCTAATGTTTTATAACGTGTATAATCGTAAAAAAAATATCATAGTTTTCTTTTTATTATGTCCAGGACACCAGTAATTATGAAGGACACTAGATACAGTACAGACTTTTTTTGCTAGGATTGCAAAGATCAATTAATGCCTTTTAACACTTTTTTTACTTGTGGGTATGTCATAACCACAACTTATGTTACTGTATGAATGTGTATTTACTGACACTGTCTTCCAATAGACACATTTTTTCCTTTACCCCTCCACCTACACACAGTTAATCACAAATGCCATTGTACTTTTAGCTAGCAATGCTTCTTTTATATTATTATTTCAATGCAACACTACTCTGAACAAGATGCTAAACATCTGCTCTAAACATCTGCAGAGTGTATGCAGAACAGATGCTAATTGGCACTCCTACACACTACATACTCAAACCTCATGCAGACACTGTACGTCAGTGTGTGAAACCCTGCACTGTACTGCCCACTCAGTTCCTTTGTGTGAAGTGTTATGGAGAAAAATGAATTGCTATTACTATCAGGATGGAGAAACTTAGGGGAGATCCCTTTAATCCCCTGATTACCCAAATGGCAAATACGAAAGTCTCTTTTCATCTCCATCACAGCACTACATAGTGTTTCAGTCTCATTTTAAACCATTGTTTGTTGCTTATGTGCACATGTTTGTAACATGGTTTTCAGATGACACGTCATTCATATCAATTCATAATCAAACAAAATAAACAAACAATAGCCCAAACATAAAACGCACAATCAAAGACAATGCCAGTGATGGCAGAGTGTGATATGTGATGGTGGGTTGAAATGAAAATATTTATGAATAGTTTGCCAATTTAACTATTATGTTTGGACGCATTGTATTATATCTTAAGGCTCCCTGATACTATATTAAGGCAATAACATTAATAACAGGTCATGACACTTTTTATATTTGACGAATGTTTCTATTTTCATAAAAAAACCCACTAATTGTTTGTTTTTGTGTCGTTTTGTGTGATTGGTTTTTGTTTGTTATTTTTTTATTTTTGGAAAGTAAGTTTTTTCTTCCAAAAGAAATAGTGATAGACATTTGTATCTATGAAACCTATTGCTGTAAAATGTTTAGACAAAAGTTGAAGACAAAGTTAGATTCGTATGTTTTTTAAACATCTATTTGCACTAGATGTGGAGATTGTTGCTTACTCAAATACCCTTACAAAGACATAAACAGTATAGAATTTTTTTATGGTCGTTTTTTTTTTTTTTTTTTTTTTAAGAGAAAGAGACATAAAATAAATCATAAAAGGTTATACATTAACATGTATTTGATTGAGAGAAATAAGTATTTGATCCCTACCAACCAGTAAGAATTCTGACTACCACAGACACAAATTAGTCTCCTAATATAAACTCATGTCATGTCTAAAAGACACCTGTCACAGAATCTGGTCAGAAAGCTGTCAGAGGACATCAGGGACAAGATTGTAGACTTGCACAAGGCTGGAATGGGCTTCAAGACCATCAGATTCTTGCCTTGGCCATATGTTTTGGGTCATTGTCATGCTGGAAGACCCATTCATGCCCCATCTTCAAGTGTTCTGGCTGAGGCCAGGACGTTCTCATCCGAGATTCTACAGTGCTAGGCTTAGTGCACTGCTCTACTTTACTTCCATTTTAGCTAGCCCTACTTATTGAGGGCGAAATTAGTCAAAAAAACAGATTTATTGCGAGCGGAATCTTTTTTCCACTCATTTTGTAGATATTAATATGTCCACTTTCGCCTACTACAGATTCCATAGTGTCAATGAGTCACTAATGTTAACCATTATATAACTGTGAATGCAGTTTTTAATTTTATTTTTTAAATAGTTCTTAATTAAAAATGTCCTTTATTTTCTAATGAATTAAGATTTAAAAAGTTTGGTAAAAACAATTTTTATGAGACCGAATTCAGATCATAAAAAAGTATAAGGGGAAAAAATTATAGATAGAAAATTTTTTTATACTTCTACTTAGAAAAATATTTTGACACATCAAATTCAAGAAATGATATATATTTATATTTTTCAAATGACTTTCACAAAGTTAAGAAGAACCATAGTATGCCTTAAAGGTGTCTACAACCTTGCAAGCTAAGTGTGATTTTATCACACTTGTGATCACATTGTGAATGTCACGATATGAACAACTTGTTAGAGAGCTATGTGCTATAGAAAAATGGACAGAAGCCTGTATTAAGCTTGTATAAGGCTCATATTCATATATAAGCTGTCCGGTTTTAATATGCTAAAGCTTACACATTTTTATAGCTCTGGTAGGGGTTGGTAGTTAAAAAAAAAAGCATGCTGGTGCTGCAGGGTTACGTCACATTTTAGCATTCAATGTGTTCTACAGTACTTCATCCTCTCTTTATGATATGAATAGCGCACATCTAAGTTCGATGTGGCAATGCGAGAGCAACGCAATGCTGTTGTTTCTGCTGTTTATTTAATGTTTTAAATTATAAATTGCACATTAAATATTTACAGTGGCATATTTGTGCTTTGGCTTAAGCACATGTAACGGTCATTGATTTTTGTGGGGACGTGACTGTCATTTTTTTCACACAATTAGCTGTGGTCAGTCCAATTAAAATGCAATCCTGGAATGTTATTATACATAGTTCAACCCATTTCTTATTCAGCTGCTTCAGATCCAGTGGCCTGTTTTGCCTTTGTACAGGGGGTTTATAGATTACCAGACAAAAATAAATCTTAAATTCAAGAGGATGTAATAAAAAACAACACATTTCCATGTTCACTTATTATTATCATTAATATTATTAATTATTAAGATGAAAATAAGGCCTGTTAACATTATCTATCTGATCTTATTGAAGTGGAAATATACACACACATCTTGCTGCATTTAAACCTACATGTTTTTTTACATTTTTTTCACAGGAAGTCAAAGGTACAGTCAGATAAGGAGAGACACTGTAGACATTGCAATAAGACAATAGTCGAACCTTGGAGACAGAGCACCAGGTCGGCATCCTCAGGTAAATGATGCACACAAATAACATTATTATTATTTTTTTTTTTTACAATGATAAACAAATAGCTGGCTATCTTTTAAACTCATAAATGACTATTGTTTGTAAACTGAGGTGAATACTAAAATAAGATTCTACAACTTTATTCATTTGAGTTGTATAACAACTTATGAAATGAAATGCTTATTACAGCCAAAGCACAGAGGTGTTTAAGGAGCTGACAGTGAAGCCAGTGAGAGTTTCATTACCTGAACAGAAACAAGTGTATGATAGTTGCATGAAGAATAATGAAGCTGAAACTGAGCATGATAGTTGCAGAATGCGATCATACTCAAAGCAAATACTAGACACAAAGCACAGTTGTGTAAATTCGTACAGTAGTTGCGAGTTTTTGATGTAGTATAATCTGCTGCAGTATTCAAAACTGTAATTAATTCTTATATTATTCTGACTTATACCACAAAACTTTTATTTTTTTATTATAGACTTGTGTTCTAATACATTATCATTTATCATATAATAAGAACTGACAGAAGGCCTTGTATTGCAGATACCCTACATAATTCTCAAACTAATATTAAATGCATAAATTCATAAATGTTATAAAGTATACATAAAAAAACCTACAAATTAATAAGGATATACATCAAAAAGGTATAATAATAAACACTCATACACATATCTATCGGAATATTAAACTTTGTTCTTAATGTTCTACTATTGTTAATATTATTTAGCAAAGAAAAACAACATACAATAGTTTTAACTTGGACATTGTGGCATGTGGTAGCTGAGTGGTTAAGACATGTGACGTCTAATCAGAAGTACATGATGCCAAGATGCCACTGCTGGACTTTTAAACAAGGCCCTTTCAAGGCCTCAACTGCTCAGTTGTATAAATGTAATAATTGTTGCTGTGGATGAAGATGTCTGCTAAATGCCTTAAGTATATTTTCTGAATTTCAAACTGTATCTACATTGTTAATGTTTTCTAACTGGTAGTAGTTCCACATGACTTTCTAATTTCTTGGTAACATGACTAGCTGCTTGATTTTCTGTATTACCAAAATTCAAGAGAGGAAAAAAAGGCCTCTTAAAGGAATGTATGTATTTGCTGCTAGAGTTTTTGGATATAAGGATATAAGGGCTACTATGAAGAACACATCACACTATCCTGTAGATTATATTCTAATAACATTACACTCCAAGAATTTCTTGCTTATGTTGGAGAAAATACTGATAAATTATGGATGGATGGATTGATAGATAGATAGATAGATAGATAGATAGATAGATAGATAGATAGATAGATAGATAGATAGATAGATAGATAGATAGATAGATAGATAGATAGATAGATAGAATGATGTGGCTCTCTCTTGTGGTACGTTGGTGCACTACTGCGGTTGCCTGACTGTAGACACTGTACAGTACGTTCCAAATGCACATAACAAGGAAGCATTGCAGGCATTACCTTTTACCCTAAACTTGTCTTTCACTCTATGTGTGTTGCATGATAGGTAGATTAAATTGTTTTTAAACTTTAATCAATGCAGCAAGCATCTAAGGTTTCATGGTACTTTCAAGCTCGGGGAACTTTAATGTTTTTGTTTTCATCGCTTCCTTTCTTTCTTTTTTTTTTTCTTCTCTGTACAGCATCCTGTATTTATGCATATGTGTGCATGTGCGTGTCTGCAAACAAGAAAAAGAGCAGGAGAGTTTAAAAAATAGACAAAACCCACCAAAAAGTTGTATGTCATTCTTGTCATGTAGAACAAAGTTAAAGCAGTATTCATCCATATGTTCTTAGTTCTCAGAAACACTCTTGGTATTGAAACAAAGACAAAGTGTTAACACTTTTTTTTTTTTTTTTTTTTTCTCATCATTTGACTTGTGAGGGAGGATGTGGTGTGTGTGTGTGTGTGTGTGTGTGTGTGTGTGTGTGTGTGTGTGTGTGTGTGTGTGTGTGTGGTGTGGTGTGTGTGTGTGTGTGTGTGGACACATGGAGCAGTACAGCAGGTTTGCACACCGAAAGCTGTCACAGGATGTGCTTATCTAAAATGGGCCCCTAACACAGTATGGCAACTTTGGAATACCACTACTAGTTTTGATCAACATAACATTTAAACATAAATGTTGTACAGTAAAACACAAAGTGATCTACAAACTGCGATTCTAATGATATAATGGTAACCTGCGAAAAGCATAAATCTGTAAATCTGTCAACTAAATTTTAGTTTTAATTGATTGAATGATTGAACTTTTATAAAAACCTTGTGCAGTGTGCAAACTGTAACCTGCAAACCAAACCATATATATATATATACATACACACATACATACAAACAATTTTGTACTTAACCTTTATACAACTGCAAGAATTATTTTTTTTTTCTTAACATTTTCTTACTTCAAAACTATACAAATTAGCAACATTTACATCAAGTCCAGATATTCATTTGTTTCCTAACACATGATAATAGATAATAGTCTTATAAGCAGATACATATATGAATCGAAGTTACACTTTTTTTCATCTGGTTGAGAAATAGAGGTGTGCAGAAAACATGCGACAGTTTTTCACAGGCAAGTGGTCAGCCTTGAAGCGTGTGAGTGTAAGGGAGTGGTCAGATTTGAAGCCTGTGTGACAAAGAAAGCTGCAGTAGCAGTTTATATTTCATTTACAAAAAAGGAAACAAAGCACGGCACAGTTACACATACAAACCCCCCTCCAGCAAATAGAATCACAGATTAACAAAGCTATGTACCTGTAAAAGTACGCACATACTCTTTCTTTAGAGCTGCATGTATAGTTAATTTGTAATATAATTTAAATTAATATAAATGTCTACAATGTCTCTCTTGTTATCTTTTATATGTAATGCAATTGCTAAGTACACTTTGTACTCTCTGTTTTGCTGTACTAGATGAATTTCCCCCTGGCATCCTTAAAGGATTAAAGTGATCATTCAATCAATATAGTAGTATGGTGGAAATCTCTGGGGGAAAAAGCCAACCTCACTGAAATAAATATGGAAAAGCTGATTGAATGATTGAATGATAGTAGATAGATATAGATAGATAATAGATAGATAGATAGATAGATAGATAGATAGATGAAGAAGATAGAAGATAATAGATAGATTAGATAGGATAGATAGATAGATAGATAGATAGATAGATAATAGATAGATAGATAGAATAGATAGATAGATAGATAGATAGATAGATAGATAGATAGATAGAGATAGATATAATGATAGATAGATAGATAGATAGATAGATAGATAGATAGATAGATAGATAGATAGATAGATAGATAGATAGATAGATAGATAGATAGATAGATAGATAGATAGATAGATAGATAGATAGATAGATAGATAGATAGATAGATAGATAGATAGATAGATAGATAGATAGATAGATAGATAGATAGACCGACCTACCTACCTACCTACCTATATTGTGTAAAGAAATAGGTTACTTCCTAGTGGAAATTTGTGGCATGTGTGTCTGTTAGTGAACTGACCACAATGACCTGCTTATCTTTTTTCCACTTACATACCAAAACAAGCAAAATAGTCAAATGCATTTAGCATATACTGTACTGCATATTTCTGATCTGAAATTACCAGATAGATTAGTACAAACTATAAGTGTCTCTCTTTTATACATAAATACCCGAGACCTACACATACTGTGTGTACAAACATATACACAGAAACACACATACACATGCACACACACACACACACACACACACACACACACACACACACACACACACACACACACACGCACGCACACACACATATCTTTTTGTCTTACATGCGGCCAGCTCTCAGGAATGGTGTTTTTCCACATCAAAGCATTTAGACAGCTTGTTGAGCACACAAACATAACATGCTTGTGCAGGGGAAATGTAAAGCTACAGTCATGAGATGACCAGTATATAAGTAAACACCCACTCTCTTTGGGCTCGCTTTTATCTTGTGGTAATCATACTGGCCATGTGAAGATGATAATTTAAAACATGTGAGCAGGTATATAACAAGACAGAACTTTTAACCCAATGTACTTGTAATGCACTTAGGAGACTGTCTATAATATTTAATTTTAAATTGGATTTTTTTCAATACCTGATGCCCCAAGCTATATTCATACATATATCTATTTTTATAGAAACTATTATATGTAAATATAAGTATGGCATTAAAATGTAATAAAAATAATAATGGTTAAAGGAACTACACATTAGGCCAATCCTTTCTATAAAGCTGAATTGAACAAAACTGAATTTAATTTAATTTAATTAAATCTTTGCCCAGATCTTTTGTTGTACTTACTGTACACTGATTAACTGTGGTATTTTCAGTAAGGTTCACTTAAAAGTTTAGAATGCAACATTAAAACATTACTATACAAAATAATAGTCTTTTGAATATCTGGTTACTGTAGTTACTACAATTAAATTAAACATTAAATACACAATATATTAAGTCCAGATTTAGAAGTTACACAGTTCATCACCCCAACTTCCATCTCTTATGGCCATTATATAATAATTCATGGCTTTACACTAATTTTGATGTCTCAGAATATTAACTATCTTATCTGTCACTGAGGCCAGAGGACTGGCTTGTGATTAAAAAATGGGAGGAATGGAAAATGGTTTCTGAATTTCCAATGATCACCTGAAATAATAACTGAAGAAATACAAAGCACAAAATTAAACTGAAAAAGGAATAAATAAATACAATTCTAAATGTGTTACTGCTTATTTCCATTCTTCTGTGTCCATTCTGTTTGCAAAATCCAGATGAAATGTTAAGAACTGATCTGAAACAATTGTTTTCACCAATCATCCTTTCTTTCGCCTGTATTCTTAGGTTTAGAGGAGCTTCTTTATGAGTGCAAGTTCTGTCAGCGGGGTATAAGAGAGAAGCGTTCATGCGCTCACTAAGAAGAGGCCATGGAGGAGAAAAACCTTACCAGTGCAAACACTGCAACAAAAGATTCAGTCTGAAACACCAGCTAGATACACATCTCAGGGTTCATACAGGTACAACACAGGGGGACAATGACCATCATTCTAGTTACATATCTGGAATTTATTTAGACTACTAACCCAGGTTTTGTTCTTTGGCTGTACTGTAATGCATTTTGGTGGTTTCCTTACCTATATACATTGACCTTATTTTAAACTTACAGTTTCATTTTGTCATGCACATTCCATGTCCCCAACAATTAGAAATGGCATTTGTTTAGTCCTGATTTAGTTATTCACAAAGGTTTTCATTGGATTTGCTCTACCTTAAGATATTACATCCGTCTTGTATAGGGGGTCTGAAATATTATTATTGTTATTATTCTTCTTATTTTTGCTTAGTTTTTGTTATTATTATTTGTAGGTTGTTTTTTTTGTCATTACACTTGTAAAAATCACAACTTACCAACATCAGTTGCCATGTTCTTATTAAATCTAGTGGGAATTTCAGAAATAATAAGAACTTTAGTACTTTAAAACTGAAGTACTAAATATTTGAAAAAAATATTATTGAATAGTTTAAAGTAACATTCATTAGATAAATCTTTGCTGAAGGCTTCTGTGAAATTATTTCATGGCTACAAAAAGCTTCATGTTTCATGAAGTAAGCATATGTTTTGCCTCTTGAATGGAAAATAATTTAAAGGTAAAATATATTAAGGTACAAAAATTGCAGCAATAAAAATAAAACATTAATAATAATTAAAAGAAAAGGAAAGGACACTGTTTTAGAGTGTGTGTGATTTTTGTGTTTTAATTAAGATTTTCTTTTTCCAGGTGAAAAGCCATTTGAGTGTCGGCTGTGTGGTCAGCGGTCACGTGACTACTCTGCTATGATCAAGCACCTGCGCACTCACGGGGGTGCCACACCATACCAGTGCACATTGTGTTTAGAGTTCTGCAGCAGCCTGGTCACCATGCAGAAGCATCTAAAGGGTCATCCAACTCAGGATTTTCCCCCTAACTGGAGCTTGAGTAGCACCTACCTCTACACCTGCCATGCATAAGAGCCAGAAGATTCTGACCAGCCAAATTTCATAATCTGCCAGCCATAATATGTTGCTGATAAAGAAATGAATTATAAGATACATATATTTATTATATAAAATTATATATTATAATATGTGCAGACAAAGAAAAACATAAGGAAACATTTCACAGTAGCAGATTGTAAAGTGAAAAAAGATTAAGCCACATAATGTACATAGCATGCTATGATAAATAATTTCAGTATTATCAGTTTATACATCTTCACACACGGTATTTTGCTTTTAAGCAAAAGTATTTCTGGAAGTATTTGGCTACAGTCTATTTTCTGACTTTATATTGATCAATTATTTAAAAGGTTTAATATAATGTTAGGAAAATCTAAATACAGAAAGAAAAGAAGAAAGAATAAAAGGAATCATTCATTACATTATCAACAAGGTTTTCTGAGACGAGGCCTTTGTGGATACGTGTCCTTTATCAGATGCGCACTTTTGAAAGCTATATGTTTCAGATGAATTCAATATTTACAGTGTGTATTTTATGAATTTTGCTGCCTTAAAATTTTGCCATATGCAATTTATATACAATTGGTCAAAACCATCAGGCTCCTTTTTTTTTATTTGTCTTCAAGGGACAAACCTTTTTTTTTTTTTTTTCACAGAAACATTGTTACTTATACAACTGTTGCTTTTTTTAGCACTCAGAATATGCATAATGACACACATATTCATGGCTTTTACAATTAAAGAATTAAAGCATTATCATTACTACCAGAACATGTATTGTGTTCAAATTTGTTCCCCAACCCTCTGCAGTTTTATAAATGTTTTAAAACCCATTTGTGCTTAGCCTAAGCCTAAGGATTTTTGTTACAAGAAACACATTTTAGCAACTACGTACTTAAAATGTCCTTTTTAATCGCAAATTCTGAATTTCCGAATATGCAATTTGTCTGGGTCTTCTGATAACAGTTTGCCATATTTTCTTTATTGGCCATCAGCTTATTTGAGAAAAAAAAATTAATACAGTTAGTTTGGAAACTAATACCTGGATTTATTTTTGACCCATTAAATAAAAATTTTGATTGTTGACAATCAAATAATCATCAAATAAAAATAAAAAATAGCATAAAAATCAGGTTGTATACAGCCTTAGCACAGCACTGTATTTTGCTTTGCTTTGCATATACACATGGGATTAATACTCTCTGAGGTCAGATATCTGTGCATTATTATTATGTTTTTAGAAACTCACTGAAATAACAATGGGAATAACAGTTGCTATTGTTCTTATAGTAACAGATTTAGAAACACAAATAAAACACTATCATTCATGGGAGCAATTAAACTGCTCCATTGAGAACAACTAAAGACACTGATAGCAAACAAATTGACTTTAATGTGTATAAACTTTAGATGATAGCAAATTAGTTGGGTTTGGTTAAGGTGTATGAAATATACAAGATAATGCCATTAAAAAAGAAAACTAAAATACTAAATATTTATATATATATATATATATATATTATTATATATATATTATATATATTATATATATATATATATATATATATATTTATATATATATATATATATATATATATATTATATATATATATATATATATATATATATAAATAACAGCTTTGCAAAGTTGCTTGAATCAGTAACATCATTAATTATTAACTGTAGCACAAGCATGCACATACATAACATTTACTTGAAGCAACATTCATAAACATAAAAGCCAAAACTGACATAAAGGACAATTAACTGACAAAACAGACTATCTGATAATATAATTTGTTAAGAGACAATGATCTGCACAGCATTTGAGTGTTTGGTTCAAGGGCCTTAATGGAAATTATGGCCTTTTTCAGAGAGACACAGGAGGGCAGTACTAATACTCAAGGCTCTGTACAGATAAACTGACCATAGCCTAATTCAATTACCTTGTAGGTCTCTTGTGGTCATTGTCTAAGTCACTGCCAACTAATTGAAGGATCTTTGGCCCCAATAGGCCAGGACAATATTTTAGCCCAGTATGAGAGGTAAGTGATATAAATGGCAACATACATCTCAAAAGCTCACTACATCACTCTATTGCAAGTGCCTTCCACACCTATATGCTGCATTCCACTGTCTGTATCCCAATGGGTAAAGCATTATTATTATTATTATTATTAGTAGTAGTAGTAGTAGTAGTAGTAGTAGTAGTAGTAGTAGTAGTAGTAGTAGTAGTAATAGTAATAGTAATAGTAGTAGTAGTAGAAGTAACAGTCCTTATTAAAATGTATTAGAAACCCATGTTATTTCAAATAACATCCAATTAACTGGAATCAACCAAGTTCATACAATCTTTAAAAAATTGTTTTAGTTCATAAACTTTTTTACATTAGTGGCTACATTTCTCCAAATTTGTCTATATGTGTAAATGAGTGTATAAGTGAATCTTTAGCCTTGCACACATTGTTAGATAGGTTCCTGATTCACCACAAGCCTGATCAGAATGAAACTGTGACTGAATAATGAAGAGGATGATCAATTTAAGTATACATTTTTTAGCTGCAAATATGCCAAGCAAAACTTATGGCAATGACATATAACACTGTGACTTCATTATATGAGGCATGTTACAAGTGAACTACACAGAATTACTTGATTTTGACTGGATATCAAAATGAATCAAAGAAAACCCAATGTCCATTGTTCCCAAAAGTCCATGTGTTGTTTGTTTTATATATTTCTTTATATTTATTCCAGTATATTCAGTAAGAATTACAATATAAATCTTCAAAAATACCTTATAGCTTGCCATCATCTTAAGATATCTACTATATTTGTGTTTTAACCACAGTACTACAGTTGCACACAAATAAAACAAATATAAGGTTAGGAATATATACAATTATTTGAATAAGCTTGTTTCAAATAATAAAACTTTCAAACTTTGTCTCAAGGTAATTCATCTCAATGGCATTATTAGCAACATTGTTTATTAGTAGAAAATGTACTGTACAAGATGGAAACTGGGAGACTGGAAACAAGTCCCTAAAGGTCAATTAGTATTTGCCTATGTTATTAGGACCTCATTAATGGAATTCCCCATTCAACTCATTAATGAAAAAGCTTGTTTTAGAATGATGTAAGGTTTTTGCTATAAAGATATCCCAGAAGACAAGAAAACCAACAATTTATTATTGACATAGTATGTTATGGTTAAAAATTTTCCACTGACACTAAAATCTTACATAACCAAGTGAGATTTACAGAGTTTACAATTTCTTGTGAGCCTTTCAATAAAATCAATTTCTGATTAAGATATAATTCTGGCAAAGATTTTGCCATTTATTTATTTTTCTTTCTTTTTTACATTTTGAACATTTACACAATTATGGGCTATCTGCTTAGCAGATTGTGACCACAGTTGGAGCTAAACTTACCCTGCCTTACAAAGATTAAGTTTTTTTTTTTTTTTTTTTTGTCCAAATGTGTATTTATTTATTTATTTGTTTGTTTTTTGTTTGTTTATTCATGTTTTCCTTATTTCTTTCACATGCTGTTCAAATAGTCTCCTTGAAAATCAGATAAATCAGCTTTCATTCTTTTTAGTTGATTTGAAACTATTAGACATTCATGCTGCTCTAAGCAAAAGGGTGTCTGGATTGCTTGGAATCTGAATGTAGGCACCACATCTGTAGGTTACGTATGTAACCCTAGTTTCTGAGGGAACGAGACGGTGCGTCGAAACACTTTGGGAGAGCCCCGTGTTGTCCATGCTCTAAATCACGTGTGAAATCCGGCCAATAGCAATTCGTGACATCATTGGCAGGCGACGTCGCATAAACCAGGAAGCTGCAAAATGGCTGAGCGATGGTAGCAACATTAGCTTCTGAAAACGAGAAGATAAGCACTGGCCTGTTGACGGCGTCTCGTTCCCTCAGGGAACTAGGGTAACATACATAACCTGGAGATGTTCCCTTTCAGGAACTCGAGCTGTGTCGAAACACTTTGGGAACGAGTGTCTAATCACACCAACTGACCAGTCCCTGCCTAGTGTGTCTGGGCACCACCAGCGTGTGGGACAGAGAAGCCAGGAGTGGCTCTGTGGTCAAGATTGTAAAACCTGACAAAGGTTAAAGGGGATGGACCAGCGCAGTGTTACATATGTCCTGTAGGGGAACCCCTGCGGATCAGGCCTTAGAGGCCACCATACTGACTCCATAAGGAATGGAAAGACCAGAGGACTCATAACATGTGGCATCACTATCCATCTACTGAGAGTCTGCTTTTTGGCAGGAAACTTTCCTGTGAACCAGCAGCCACTGGAACTGCTTTACAGTGAGTGTTTGGCCTTCTCTTAATCTCCCGATTGCTGTGAGAATGGCTGTGATCCGGGCGGGAGACAATCGTGCATGCAACACGGTCGAGTCCCACACTTTGCCCAAGAAGTTGGTTCTCTGCAACAGAGAAAGCACACTCTTCCCTGCATTCAGGCTTAACCCAGCTCCTTCATGCAGGCGAGAATGACATCTCAATGTTAGGTCGCAGCACGACTTAACTCCTATTTGTCAGCCCCAGAGCTGAATCTCTCTTTGGAGGAAGGAATATGGAGCTCCGCGTTAAACGCGCCGGAAGAATGAAACGCCGAAGCGAGTGCTTTTCCTGGGGAACGGGAGCTCGGCCAGCAGGGAGGCTGGAGAGGACTCATCCATCTCCACGCTTCTGCTGGTCGGCCTGCGAGCCCCGCGACCTTTGCCGACCTAACAGTCGACTCTCTCGAGAACTGACTAAGCATGCTCCTAAGCAAGCAAACAACACTTCGGCTGTGTGTAAGGGGTCGCCTGCGATCTTGACTGCACGTCTCTGGTCCAAAAATAAGTTTTTGAATTAAAGTGGTACATTGTATCCATTTTTTTATTTGGGATATATAATACATTGCTTTCTGTTTGTATTTGCGTTTATCACAGCATCCCAACCTTTTTTAATTGGGCTGTACCAGCAATACATTTAAGTAAAAAAAATACATAATCATGTATTAATTCGCTTAGATATCATGCTAATGGTCTGCTAAAAGTGTTGCAGTGAATCTGCTATTTCTCAGCCACACTCCCATAGTGCCTTGCAAGTCGCCTTTATCATTTATGTACGAGTTTACAGGAGGAGAGAAATGTATTATTTTTTGGCAGCTTTTATTTAAATTTACTTGAGTTTTTTAAATATGACTATTTTTATTTAAAGTTGACATTATTTAAAAAAAAATAAATAAATAATATATACATTACTGTATTTGTATAATATTATTATATATAATTGTTTATTTTGTATATCTATCAATGTCATATATCAATATATCAGTGTAGTGTAGTTTAGTGTGTGCAGAATGTTTAGTCAGATATGTGTATCAGGTCAACTTAGGATTCTAAAATAGGTTATCTGCAATAGTTGCACTGAGTTGTCATAATTTCCTCATCTCCTTTAAAATATGTAACTTCCCACAATACTGTGCTAAATGTACATTCACATCAGCTACTGCGACATTTTATCAATCATTTTGTGGCATTATCGATCACTATCTGACCCCATGGAACTCAATTTGGCTGCTGAATAATTATATTAAAAGTTTATTGCAAATATTGCTGTAGATCTTAAGCAGTTTCCTATGTGCTTTATGGTGTTAAAAATATTAATGCCCATAACAACGTTAATGCAATCTACACACCTACACATCTGGGGGAATCATAGCTTATCTTAGCAAGTTTTTAATTAAAAGTTCCTGATATACTCAAGTGAAATATGCATCACATACATAATCTTTGGGGGATGCAACTGCATATAAATGTCCCATTCCATGCTCCTCTTGAGCTAATTGTTATAACTGTCATATTTTATAAGGTAAGTGTATTGTATTGTCAGAATAAAATATTTTGATGTGTATAGTTAACATAAGATAAAGAAATATAATCAGTACTGTAAAATTGCTGTTACAAAAATGATTAATGCAAATGAACCTATCAGTAACCTTTTCCCTCTATTTATTTATTGCACAGGTTTCAAATGGCCCTTCAATTCTTAAATACAACATTCACTTATAACCTCCAAATAGCCAGACTTGATGTCTCACCAGAAGCGGTTTATCCTGTTTTCATCACTGGATCTTGTGCTATTTTTTTGCAGTGTTCTGCAATGTGACAATTTTAGCATTAATTATCACCCCAGCAAAGCCTTCATAAACCAATGTTTTTCATTTTTTTCAGTCTTCCTTTGGCAGACCTTATTGGGATCACATGTGCTCTCCCAAGGCTACTTCTGGATATTGTAACCCAAACAAATACAGTCTATTACCCGACTTGTGTCCTGCAGGCCTTTCTGCTTCATTTGTATGGAGGTAGTGTAGTTTTAACCTGGCAGCCATGTCATTTGATCGTTATATAAGCAATATGCAAGCCACTCAGATATAACTCTATTATGAGTCCCTACACAGTTGGTTGTGTCATAGCTCTGGTTTGGGGACTTGACATAGCCTTGATTGTTGTTTTATTTTCCCTTCAGGCAAGATTTTCAAAATGCAGGACTTTTATTTTTAATATATATTGTGATAATGTATCCTTGCTCCAACTCTCATGTGGTGGTGATTTCACTGTTAACAATATCTATGGATTAGCTATAACTGGATTTATGCAAGGATAAGTGTGACTGTTCAATTATTCTCTTATATAAAAATTCTTAAAGCATGTCTTCCCCACACACAAACTGATGCTAGGATGAAAGCTGTAAACACATGCTTAGCACAGATAATTACCTTTTTTCTATTTGAAATAGTTTTAGTATTAAATACTTTTATATCGTTTCCAGAACATACCATCTAATGTGCAAAAAATATGTGGTATATTGACTTTCACACTCCTTCCAATTATTAATCCAATTATATATGGAATGAAAACAAAAGACATCAGAAAAGCATTTTTTGCCATTATCAAAAAACACAAAGGTGAATTCAAATAATTATGACCTAAATTGTATAAGACTATGCAAAAAATTTGTATTAATTTGTTTGCAAAAAGCAAAACTTTAATGTACTGTGATTTTATTTTATTTATTGTGATTTTCCTTTTTTGTGAGATTTGTGTCAAAACTGTGGACAAACATAAAACTTACAGTAAACATTTTCAGATCAAATCGATACAATACAATAACCTGCTGATGCACAACCAATTTTAGTCTTTGAATGCATAATCACATTTCATGTCATGTTTAAATGCAATCATTCAGCTGTCATCAATGAAATGTCTCTAATTAACATAAAATATAGATCAGCTGTTTCTGCAGGATTTTCTTCTTGGTTTAATGCAACTGCTTAAGCCAAGGTTCCTTGGCCTACAAAGCCCAAGCCTACAAAGCATGCAAAAATACCTCACTTGTTAAGGAGAAGGGAATAAAATTTTATTTTCATTGTATTAAAATGCTCTGTAGATTGAGTGCATTGCTGACAATTATGAATACAGTAAGCATTTGTACCGATTACAACCTACAGTTTAACAAAAGCATGATCGTAAAACAGTACTCTCAAAACAGTACTTTCAAAACATTTAATACTGTGAATGCAATACATATTATTTTTACTGTAGACACCTGGAATTAATCGCATTGTATGCATGATGGCAGTATGAATTTTTTATAATGCCTCAAACAACTTCTTCTTTCTGTCAGGAAGCAGGTAGTTGGGACTGGAAGGGAGGATCCAAATGCAGGATGCAAACAGAGTATGGTGAAAAAAACACAGGGCAAATAACTCAAAGTCTGAGAGCCAGCAGAAAGGTAATAAAACAAACAGAACAATGAAGGGCAGAGCAGAAACAAAATGAAAAACAGTCTAGAGATGAAGCAGAGCAGAGCAGAGCAGAACAGGTCAGGATCAGGATCCAGAAAGTATCAGGAAGAGGATCAGGATCAGGATCCAGAACAGAATTTGGAACAGGATCAGGATCCGGGAAAATAATCTAGAGCAGGCAGGGTGGCAAGAGTCTCAGGGGCAAGAACCCGGAAATGCATGCCGCACAACCAGAAGTGCGTGCCGTGAGCCGGAAGTTAGTGACACTTTCGGCTGCTCACGTTAGGGGTCACCACAGTGGATCATCCATCTCCATGCCACTCTGTCCTCTACATCTGTCCATCTACATCAAACCAACTACCTGTATGTCTTCCCTCACCACATTCATAAAGCTCATCCTTGGCCTTCCTCTTTTACTTCTGCCTTGCAGCTCCATCCTTAGCATTCTTCTACAGATACCAAGGTTGACCCATATTGCATGTAAATTATTAAATCAATAAAATAAATTGCAATTTATTTTACTTACTAATTTTGATTTTAGAAATGCAAAACATTGTCACCTCAACCACAATTACAATTAATCCATGGTTTAAACATTGTTTTATCTAAATTTCAGCTACAATTTGATTTTTTTTTAAATCACCCTCTATAAAGCTTTTTAGTAATGTGCACTGTAGAGTATTTCAATAAGTTTTCCATTTTTATGCAGTGTAATGAATGTGGAGGTTTAAAAACGTGTAACCTAAATAAAAAATTTGAATAATATCCTGTATCCTCCATGAATGTAGAAGATAAAGGTTACAAATAGGATGTAAATTAGAAGAGGACCAAACAAGTGAGAGACTCTTGAGTCAAATTACTCATATTACCATCAAACTATTTTTGTTGGTGGATATTGCAGCCCAAACTAAT
>JBCEWE010001764.1:0-23582 GCA_039877035.1 Silurus lanzhouensis
TAAAAAGCCCTGCAATTCACACGGCTGTGCACGTCTAACAGCCGCTTGCTCGGATAATCTGCCGTCTCTGGTGTTTTGTGGAGCAGTTCGCAGGGTACAGATAATACTGGCTGAGCCTTGATGTCATTGGGTGAAAAGAGATCTCCAGTGGGATCGTTTAAAGTGTTTATAGGATAACATGGTGCAGGATGAAAGCGGAGTCAGTTAGCGAGGGCCATGAATTGAGGAACAGCTAGAGAAGTGTTATAGTTGAAAACCAGGCAAAAAAAATCCAGGCGATAACATTTAAATCCAAGCATTTTTAATAAATATCCTGTAGACAGCAGTGTAATCAATTAAAAAGTTTTACACCTATTTAGGGAATTACTTAATTTCATTTCTTTTCTCATCAAATCATCAACCTGCATTCTTGCCTACAAGTTTCTTCAAACAGATAATTCCAGAAGTAATAGAACCTGTTTTAAAATTAAATTTGCCACCTCGCTGAGTTTTTCCTTGCCAAAGTCGGCACCGGCTCGCTCATCAGGGAAAACTTACACATATAAAGAACATCTTATTCATTTTTATCACCACATTATCTGTGTAAAGCTGCTTTGAGACAATGCTCATTGTTAAAAGTGCAATACGAATAAAATTGAATTGAATATAATTACTTTTTTTTATTTTGCGTGTATTTACTGTGAAACTTCTAAGCGGTTCATTGATGAATTGCTAGTTGTAGCTAAGTTGTTAAGGCATTGGAAAATTGAGATTAATTTGCCACCCTGGGCCCCTGAGCAAGGCCCTTAGCCCCTTAGCTTCTTAGTTGTATGAACAAGGTAAATTTATGTCGCTTTGCATAAGCATGACTGCCATAATGTAAACGAATTCTGGGTTGTGATCGGTCAGAAGGTGCTGGTTTCAAAGAGCCGAAAAAGCAAATAAACTCCAGCTGGAAAAGACGCTGGCCATCGTCTTACGCTTTACTCATGCGCAGTACAGGCACGTAGGCATTTTTTCCCCCACGTTTCAGGGTGAACAAGCAACTTTTGGATGATTGAAACTGAAAGTGTGGATGCGGAGTGTTTTAGGATGAAAACTAAAAACTAAAAAAAACTTTCCGGATTAGTGTAGATGCAGCCTGAGATATACTGGTTGTGGAACATAACTTCATTTGAGATTTTTTCTTATTATCCTGAATAACTCTCTAGTTTTTTCACTGTGGACCTAAATAACAGTAAAAAAAAAAAAGATTTTGTATTTAGTTGCTATTATCTTCATCAATGCATAGTTGATCACCTGAACAGAATCAGGTGTTCCAGGCTTCCTGTTAAAGCGATAATGAACTTCCTGGTTGAACCCAGATAAGGATGGGCTCCTTTCTGAGTCTGGTTCCTGTCAGTGTTTCTTCCTAAATTTACCTCAGGAGATTACAAACTGTTGTCTATTGTTGAACGTGCTCTACAAACAAAACCAGTATGCGTGACAGATGCTTGACATAACAATGTTGTGCTTCATCCGATTATCTTGACTTATTTTTCCTGTGGAGCAGATGCAAGTGTTTTGTAGATATTTCTTACGATCACAAGTGTGATAAACTTAGCCACTTTGCCAACATGTCACTTTCATGCACATACATTCGTACGGAAGTGATTTCTTAGCCTGCCTGGACTCGGTCACATTACAGCCTTGTCCAAACATACCCAGGAATATCTCAGCTTGAACATTATTTTCTGGATCTGTTGAGTAGAAAATGAGGGTGGACTGGTTGTTCCCAGGGGGCATCTCTGACCAAGCCATCATGGCTACATGACCCAGATTTCAGTTCTCAGTATCTGAAATCTGTACTGAAATCACAGGGCTGTACCTGGAACTGAGACTTGTCTATAGTCTCTCTCTCTCTCTCTCTCTCTCTCTCTCTCTCATATATATATATATATATATATATATATATATATATATATATATATAATATAATATATATATATATATATATATATACAGTACAGACCAAAAGTTTATATATATATATTATATATACAGTACAGACAAAAGGTTGGACACACCTGGCTCATTCAAAGAGTTGATTTCTTCGCCTGCCTGGACTCGGTCAGCCTTGGTCCAAACACACCAGAATATCTCAGCTTAAACATTATTTTCTGGATCTGTTGAGTAGAAAATGAGGGTGGACTGTTTTTCCCAACATTAATTCAACACATGTGGAATTATATACATAACAAAAAAGTGAACTGAAAATATGTCATATTGTAGGTTCTTCAAAGTAGGCATCAAGAGAATGCCAAGAGTGTACAAAGCAGTAATCTAGCAAAAGGTGGCTACTTTAAAGAACCTACAATATGACATATTTTTAGTTGTTTCACACTTTTTGTTATGTATATAATTCCACATGTGTTAATTCATAGTTTTGATGCCTTCAGTGTGACTCTACAATTTTCATAGTCATGAAAATAAAGAAAACTCTTTGAATGAGAAGGTTGTGTCCAAACTTTTGGTCTGTACTGTATATATATATATATATATATATATATATTATATATATAATATATATAATATATAATATATATATATATAGTCAGAAATTGGACTAATTTCTGATTGACTTTGTTTGCATGACTTTGGAAAACAGGGACTAACCTTTTTTACCACATAGACCCTATATGAATATTAACCTGTTTCTAAAAATTTCATAATGCAAACATAAATTATGAAAAAATATATTCATTTTAGCATTATTGTATTAATAGACATATGAAACTTATAAAAACTTGTCTGTCTCAAACTTTTCAAACTAGTTTAATTTTCTATGAATTGCCATGTTAAATGTGTGTGTGTGTATATATATATATATATATATATATATATATATATATATATATAATATATATTATATATATATATATATATATATATACACATTCAACATAAATACCCTGATGGGGACCTTTCGTTTATATGCAATTATAAATTGTAATATAGCGGTGTGTATTATAAAGTCTTTTAGAAACAGCAGAAACTTTTAGAAACTTTATGATGTTATAGTCAATGGTCAAATTATTTATTAAAGATGTTAAAATATATAGTATTTTATTTTGCTGTTAGAATTGTCAAGTCCAAAACAATGTATTATTATTTAATGGTTTTTTTTTATTATAATATTTCTTAAATATCTTTGTAATTTATTATATTTATCTTATTTGTTATATTATTGATATTTAGGTATTAAGTTTAGGTCTCCTAGTTTAAATGAAGGGAAAATCTCATGATACAGCATTTATATCGTCCTGTACAACTGTGTGTCTTAAACAGTTCAGGGAAGAAATGCAAATAGATGAAAAAGTCAGGTGAACCAATACTTTCTGTTCATATAATGTATTTATTGATTATTATAGATATGACATACAAAGGAATTGTCTTGTAATATGCACACATCTCTCTTAATTATATGCTAGCCAATTATTGGTGTGTGTGTATGTGTGTGTTCAGACTAAACCTTGCCAGATGTCTGATTATCAATATTTAATGTGGTATTGAGGGACTCTTCGAGCTGCATCACAGAATCAGGGATTGAGATAAGATGTGATTCTCAGAGCCGCCTCGAGGCGAAGCGCCAGTGTTAATCTGCATCCTGCTCCAGTAACATAATGAGATCATCACCTGCGCCAGACAAACATCCAAATGCCAGGCACATTAATGAAGACAGCTGCATTCAGGTGGAGGGTTTAGAAGTTAAAACTGGTGTACAGGGAGATTAGAGTGGATTTATTGTTGGCTGTAATGAAATTGGTTATCAATATTACAATTAAATTTTTTAAATAAAATTTTACATTTTTTTTTACTAATTATAATTTTGGCTAAATTAAAAGAAATCTATCTTAAATCACTTTAATGAGCTTTGCTTGGATATCAGTAAAATCTGAACACAGGGCTTTGTTTATAATAATTATACAAATAATAATAATTTTAAATAATAATTCTGTTAGTGAAAAAGTTTTAGGAACGAGGTGCAATATCTTTTATTATTACATTGATATACTATTATATGATGAACAAAATCAAGAAATATATTATAAAATAATTTAATTGAAACATTAAAACTTATAACCATATTAAAACCATATTTATATACAGTAAAAAAAGTAATGTTTTTTTTTTACTTATTGTCTCAGAAAGATTGACAAAATTCATAATTATGGCATATTAAAAAACATAATTAATACTTGTGATTAGAGAATTGTGATGTCATAGCTAATTGTGACATCATATGACGTGTGGCTAAAGTATTACTTACATTTTCTTTCATGGCATTTTGCAGACTTGAACAACTTACAACTTAAGAGTTAAGGGGTAAGGCCCTTGGTCAAGGGCCCAGCAGTGGCAGCTTGGTCGTGCTGGTATTTAAACCCGAGAACTTTCATTCCCGAGTCCATTGCCTTAACCACTGAGCGGCTAGCTCTGCCTGCAGCCTAGACCTTACAACATTGAAACATTTGGCGAAAAACACAACAAAGGAAACTCAGAACTGTTGAGTAGTTGAGAATCCTGTATCAGACATATATGGGACAACATTCCTCTTCCAAAACTTCATCAACTGCTCTCCTCGGTTCCCAGATGTTTACGGACAGAAGACGTGATGCTACACATGGCCCTGTCCCAACTTTTTTGAGACATGTTGTAGCCATCAAACTAAAAATGACTTTATTTTGCATTAAATGGTACAGATTTTCAGTTCTTTTATTGTGAATTTAATATGGATTTATGAGATTCGCAAATCGTTGCATTCTGTTTTTATTTACATTTTGAACAGCAACGCAATTATTTTTAAAATTGGGGTTAAAAACATACAGCATTTTACTGCTTTATTAGAAATACAGTACCTTACTGTTAGAATGGCTATACAGTAAATACTGTGTGTGTGTGTGTGTGTGTGTGTGTGTGTGTGTGTGTGTGTGTACATACAAAATTCTCCTGTAAATAATTTCTAGTACATTTTTCTACTTATTATTACCAAGATGAGAATGATAATGATGATGATGATGATGATGAGGATGAGGATGATGACATCGCAATCACAGCATTACAGTTTTTTTCGGAACGCTCATCTGTTACAAAAACATGTCTTTGTGGTGTGGATGCTGTCTCTTTCCCCCAGGAGACGACATCCTGAAGGAACGCATCTGTTCAGAAGGAGGTTTCAGGAACCTGCACATGCACCTCACACTCCTGTGGGATGTGAGAAGAATGTAGGAGGAGGAATGTGAAAATAAAAATCCCCCTGGAGCTCCACTGCATGTGTTTTTTCTGTTTCATTATACAAAAAAATCACTCTCTTGTTTGCAGTAAATGTGAAACGAAGCAATCTGAGTGATTTATAATCGAAGCTTCAGATGTTAAAGCTGATGGGGAACGTTGTGTGATATGCAATTGTAAAGCAAATGTGTCGTTATGGCAACGTTTTTTTAAATTTTTTATTTCAAGGTTATTCTGGAATATTAAAGCCTAAAATTTGAACCTGTTTTTCCCAGAAGAAAAAAAAAAAAATGCACACATCGCTGGTGATCATGTGACACTTAATACGAATTATTTCTTTTTGTTTCATTTTTTCTTTTTGTATCTATTATTAAACCTTCACATTTCTATAAATGCTTTTATGGAATATGCATGTATTTCTTCCACTGGGAGAAGGATCTGGAGGAAGAAGAGAAAAGAAGGAGGAAGAGAAGGAGAATGATGAGGAAGAATAGGAGGAGGATGATAATAAGGATGAATGATGATGAGGAGGAGGAAGAAAAGAAGGAGAAGTAGAAAGAAAATGAGGTAGATGAGAGTTGAAGAGAAAAAAGATAAACAAATAAATTGAGGATGAGAAGGAGAAATGAAAATGAGGAAAAGGATGATGAGGGAATAGAGAATGAGAATAATAAAGAAAAGTAGGATGATGAAGAGGTGAAGAAGGAGGGATGATGATGAGGAAGAGAAGGTTATAAAAATAATGAAGGGGGATGAAGATGAGGATGAGAGAATAAGGATGTGGAAGAGGAAGAGGATAAGGAAACAGAAAGAGTAAAAGAAGGAGTAGGATGAGAAGAAGAAGGAGAGGAAGGGAGATGAAGAAAGGTATAAGAGAAAAAAAAAAGGAGGATGAGAGATAAGGAAGGTAATGAGGAGAAGAAGAAGGAAGTCAATAATGATGAGGAGAAAGTGGTAAAATATTATTCAGAAGAGGATGATGAGGAGAAGCAAGAGAATAAGAATATAAAGGAGAGAATGATGAGCAAAAGAAGAAGGATGATGATGAGGAAAATAAACATATTAAGGATGATAAGTAGAAGAAGAAGGAAAGGAGAAGAAGGATGAAGAAAGAGAAGGTAGTAAAGAAGGAGTCGGATGAGAAAAAAAGTAGGAAGATGAGAAAAAGGATGATGAAGAAAAGGAGGAGGGTGAGAAAGGAAGAAAAAAGGGCATGAGGATGAGAAGGATGAGCATATTTATGCAGAGGAGAAGATGATGAGAAAATGGTTAAAAAGATGGAGAAGGTGATAACGAGGAGAAGTATGAGGAGAATTAGGATAAGGAAAAGGAAGAAATTAAGAATGATACAGAGAAGGAAAAGGTGATGAAGAGGTGAAGTAGAATGGAGGCAATGAGGAAAAAAGGGTGGTGAAGAAGGATGATGAGGAGAACAATGATGATGAGGAGGATGAGGAGGAAAAGAAACAGTAGACGAAGGATGAGGAGGAGAAAGTGAAAAAGAAGGACAAAAGGTCAATTGCATATACATTTATTAAAACTGTATTCACTTTAATTCATGTAAAGTATAAACTGTCATCAACTTGTTGCATGAGCATAATAAAGTAAATAAAATAAAAGAAATCCTCCACAATCCTCCACAATGGCATCGGAAATGCAAATACAAAAGCAATTTTGATTCCTATGGAGTTTCGGCAGCCTGCACAAGAGACACAGAGAAAATGAAAAAGCGAACGTGGTAATTATGACATGGCCATAACTCTTAAGACACGGGAAATGCTTGCAAATGGACTTTGCTTTTCCATTTGAAATCTGGTGCTCGCTGTGCGTTCACGAAAGTGAAAACGCAAACGATAATGCAAGATTTGCTATTGCGTTTGGATTATGTCACAATTGTGGAAAGTGTGGAAAACGCAATTGCAAATACAATTTGCAATTCCTTTACAATATAGTCCGGAATATCCCTCCATTGTTATTGCAGGAATATTACAGTCTTTAAAAAAAAAAAAAGACAAGAGTTGCGTCTTGGTTGCGCTGATGTGTCTTGATTGACACCCGATATGAAGCTTTCTAACACATTCTCCCACGTTCTCCCTCATTCTCTCACATTCTCGCTCGTTCTACCTTATTTTTTCTCACATTTTCCCTCATTCTCCCTCATTCTCCTATGTTCTTTCTCGTTTTCCCACATTCTCCCTCGTTCTCACATGTTCTCCCTCGTACTCCCACATTCCCCCACATTTTCCCTCATTTTCTTTCACATTCTCCCTCATTCTCCCACTTTCTCTTTCACATCCTCCCTCATTCTCCCACTTTCTCCCTCATTCTCTCTCGTACTCTCACATTCTCCCTCATTCTACCACATTCTCCCTCATTCTCCCGCTTTCTCCCTTATTCTCTCTCGTACTCTCACATTCTCCCTCATTCTCGCACATTCTCCCACATTCTCCCTCGTTCTCCCACATTCTCCCTCGTTCTCCCTCGTACTCCCTCGTTTTCCCATGTTCTTCCTCGTTCTCCCACATTCAACTTCATTCTCTTACATTCTCCCTCATTCTCGCACATTCTCCCACATTTTCCCTCATTTTCTTTCACATTCTCCCTCATTCTCCCACTTTCTCTTTCACATCCTCCCTCATTCTCCCACTTTCTCCCTCATTCTCTCTCGTACTCTCACATTCTCCCTCATTCTCCCACATTCTCCCTCATTCTCTTTCACATTCTCCCTCATTCTCCCGCTTTCTCCCTTATTCTCTCTCGTACTCTCACATTCTCCCTCATTCTCGCACATTCTCCCTCGTTCTCCCTTATTCTCCCTCGTACTCCCTTGTTCTCCCATGTTCTCCCTTGTTCTCCCACATTCTCCCACAATCTCCCTAATTTTCCCTCGTACTCCCTCGTTTTCCCATGTTCTTTCTCGTTCTCCCACATTCTCCCTCATTCTCCCATATTCTCCAACATTCTCCCTCATTCTTCTACACTCTCCAGCATTCTCCCTCATTCTCACGCATGCAGCCTGTTGGAGCAGATCTAGGACACGATGTGTTGAGTCTCCTCTCGACATATTTGTGCTTGGAGGAGCTCTGCAGGGAGCTGGCAGCGTTTCATTGTGGGATCGTGCAGAGTCAATCCGAGTATCACAAATGCCACACAAACATCTTGTCATATCCGCGTGGCTGCTGATCTTCTGGCATGGAAACGTTTTCAATAAAAATGACTGCTTAAGAAATAAAATAGACTTCTTTCTATATAATAATAATAATAATAATAATAATAATAATAATAATAGGAATTATATATGAATATATTTTCTTCACTTCACTTCACGCACACACACACACACACACACACACACACACACACACACACACACACACACACACACACACACTCTACTTTTGCAACCAAACCATACAATACTGTGCATTTTTCTGATGTAGGAAGGACATAACATGCAGACATGCAGGTAGTTAGTTTGAAAGAGGCAGATGGGTGGTATGTAGATGGAATATCTGATGTGGCGGCCCCTAATTCAAGCAGCTGGAAAAAATGTTGATGTAATATTTCTGGGTGGAGTCTCAAGTAACAGTGCTTTATGTGTTTGCATTCATTTAAAGGGGTAGTGGAGCACTAATAAAATAAAATAATAAATCAAATAATAAAATAAATATGCAGGAATAGACAAGAGTCCAATGAAGTTTTGCTTCTGGAAAAATAATTTCATGCTAATCAGCTGCGATGGAAACATGTAGTACTTTAATAAGGAGGTAGAATCCAGTGAACCTGTAAGTGCATTTCAGAATTTCAGTGAAACAAATGTGTCGTTCTACTCTATTTACTGTAAATATATGTGATACTGTCAGGGTATCCACCAGCCACACCTTCCCAGAACCACCCATCCCTCCTAGCAGCTCCCCATCCTACTAACTACACACACCTGACATTCATCAGCTTTTTTCCGTTTAGTCTGGAGAACATCTTGGGAACTCATTGACTACATACTTTGGATTAACCTGTAGATTTACTTTGTGGATTTATCACTCTGTCGATTACCCTGTGGATTTACCTTGTGGATTTATCTTGGATTGTTATATCATCGTTCTGAACCTTTTGGTGGAGTTATCTGAGTTCAGGTGAATGAAGTCTGTTGTGTTTTGCTGCCTTTCCTTTTTTTTTTTATTAATAAACCTCTGTTTATCGAACTTCGGTTTCCATACGTTCTTCCACCCTAACAGATACATGGAGTATAGGGACAAAAGTTTCAGGACATATGACTGTTCCAGCCATACGGGAACTGTTACCAAAACTGTATGGAACGGCCTGCTCAGTCACTACACCTAAATCCTATTAAACTGCTCTGGGATGGAAGAAGAACACCTTTGGCAAGTTTTACATGAGCCATGACAAAGTATTTCAGCTGAATGTGTAGAAAAGAGCTGTCCAGATGCCAAAAGTGTGCAAAGCTGTTCTTTATGATACTTTTCAATATAAAAAGGAACAACTGGAACAACTGTACATTTATATCAATAAAAAAAAAAAGTTTCATCAAAACCATCCTAAGGCATCCTGAGGTTGCGCCAGCTCCAGTCACATCCCCCTCATGAAGATTGTGGACCTTTAAAGAAGTAGATGTTGACACCGCAAACATCCCGAACCATCTAGAGACGTACCAGTGCCATTTGGATTCCACCTTATGTAGATTTTATACATTGGACCTCTTTTGAGTGTTTAAAGGCTCTGGCATGGAGAAGCTTGTGGTGGATCTGGGATGATATCAAATGTTGAGCTATTTTATGAGTTGCTCAGTAGCTCCTGGTTCCATAATCTGATCTGACTGTATAAGACTGTAGAAAGGACATTACTCACAATCTTACATTAGGGTGTTCATGTTAGTTCTCACTCTCCAGTGTTTTGTTTTGCTGTAAAGATTTATAATCACACTCTTGATGTCACCCAAATGAGGATGGGTTCCCCTTTTAAATCTGGTTCCTCTTAAGGTTTATTTCTCATTACATTTAGGAAGTTTTTCCTTGCCACAGTCCCCACGGCTGCTCATCGGCGATAAATACACATTGCTCACCTTAACTGTTAAATTATGTGAAGCTGCTTTAAGACAATGTCGTGTTGTGAAAAGCGCTATAGAAATAAACTTGACTTGACTTAACTTAACTTTAAGCGCCTTCTAGAGGGTAACAGCTACAAGCAACAAAGATTTAAATCAATAGGACGCTTGCAGTGTTCACAGTGCTGTTCTTACAGCAGTTCCTGCTGAAACAGGCAATGCATGATGGCAGAAATCTGATTGGATAGAAACATAAACTAAAAATTACACAGTGACACAGTGCATCCGAGCAAGACACAGTTAAAAGGATTAGATATTTTTGGGTAAAATATATAATATATTAATAGGTAATTAAACGATTCTAATAGACTTTAGGCCAGCAGAGAAGGCCTTGCTGGCCCTGGCAGCCCACCACTGATGTATTCTGCAATATGATCGGTCTACTGGATAATTCCATGAATGTAATGGATATGCAGTGTGTGTATGAGGATGTAAAAGGATATATAGAAAGGCTGTAACATTTATATTTATGCATTTCGTGAACGCTTTTTTCCCTCCACACTGAGCAAATGAAGGTTATGCGTTTTTGCTCAAGGCATCCCTCTGCTCTCACTCTGTAAAGCCTGCACTGAGTCACCGCTTTGTTAAGTATTCTGATTTAGTAACTAATAAAGCGACAGCACCGTGTTTGAGGACAGAGAAGGAAGAGCTCAAGCGTCAAACTGTCTCTGGATCATCAAACATCGCCGGTGGTCTTTGGGAAGACAATTCCTGACGCCTACGATCGAAACTAACTCAAACAGCCATCTGCTTTCTGCTTGAAGCAGCCTCTTAGCCTGTTACCCACTGATCCTGCATCTGTCCCGACATGCCCAATCAAATACCTCACAATATACAAACCTGGAATGTTAATGTGGTGCTGAGAAAGCAGCCTGGGATAATAATTATAATGTAATGGATACACATAAAATGTAAAGACAAAAAAGAGCAAGATGCATGTTTGCTCAAAGAGCTACTAATACTATTATTACTACTAATAATATTGATATGAATAATAATACTAGTGATACTACATTTACTTTACTACTAATAATATTACTACTACAACTACTACTTATAATAATGATACAAATACTAATAATATTTAAACATCTTTTGTTACTACTATTCCTAATAATATTTTTACAACCACTACAAGAATGAATACTACTAGTAATATTACTACCACAACCAATACTAATGCTATTACTGCTACTAGTTCTGATACTACTAATTACTAATATTTCTTATATTAAAACAACAGCTACTACTGCTACTACTACTGCTCTACTATTCGTTTTAATATCACTGCTACAACATCTATTACTACTAATAAAACATCTCCAGGTTACGTATGAACTGGCGCTACACCATAACAACACTTTTCCATGCTCTAAATCACTTGTGTAATCAGTCCAATGAAAAGCAAGGCATCATCAGTGGGGTGACATCACGACAGGAAGCTATAAAAAGCACATGGAGTGAAGCCGGCGCTAGTGTCTGTTTGTTTATGAAGTGCTCTATGTGTGTATGTCTAGATGGTAAGTGGTAAATGTCAGAGAATAATATATATAAAAAGAAAATGAAGGCAAGCAAAAAAACTAAGCACACTTTCCGGATGTGGCTTGCCTGGGAGTGGTACCCTAGGTCCTCATGGTTCTGGCCTTGCTTTTTCTGAGGCAGACCATTGGGCCAGATCCTAGGGTTCGCAGATGGACCTTGCAGAGGGTTTCGAGATGGGCTTGTCTCCAACCTCACGAAAGCACTTTGGGGCTTTGTCCTCTGCGATATCGAAGTCAAGGAGGTTATGGAGGTTGTAACATGTACTGTTGCCAAACTTAATATAACTTGTCCGGCTCATGAACAGAAAGTGCTTTTACCCAGTAAACTAGATGAGCGCTTTCTGACACCCATTTCTGTGTTGGAGTCCTCCTTTCTTTTCCGACCTGCACACAGAGGTGTTCCGGTCATGGGTTAAGCCTTTTTCGGCCCGCCCCTTTACCCTCAATTCCATTATGTATTCGCACATCATGAGAAAAAGAAAGAACATGTGTATGAGACACTACCCATGAAGTCCCTTCGCAATACTTCAAAAATCATGGGTAAAGCTTATGCTTCGGCAGGTCAAGCTGCTGCGTCCCTGCACACCATGGCGGTGCTTCAGATCCGAGGACTGGTTTAACATGGTAGATCTAAAGGATGCATACTTTTATGTATCTATCCTACCTTCCTACAGGAAGTTTTTGAGGTTCGTTTTTGGGGGGCAAAGCTTACTAATATCTGGTTCTTGCCCTCTCAACCCGTACCATCACAAAATAGGTGGATGCGACTATGGTTTCCGAAGGTCTCAGGGCATCTGCATCCACAACAACATTGACGATTGTTTAAGCTTAATCAGTGCAGTTGGCGGTCCGGCATTAATATGTCATTCTTACCCACATGAAGGTGTTGGGGTTTTGGCTGAATGCCCAGAAGAGTGTGCTTTCTCTATTACAGAAAACCACCAATCTTGGTCACATTTGGAATTCGACTACTTTGTGCTTGCAGCTTTCCCCTTCTCACATTGTGGCCATCTTCACGGCCGTCAGGAAGGTCAGAGAAAGGCAGCCTTTTACTGTCAAGCAGTTCCAGAAACTGCTAGGGCTTATGGCAGCTGTGTCCAGTGTTAATCTATTTGGCCTGCTGTAAATGAGATACCTTAAGTGGTGGCTTAGGACCCGTGGGTTCTCACAGAGGCGGCAATCCCCTCTGCACCAACAAGATCATGCAGCAATGCCTATGTGCCTTATGTTTGGAGAGATCCAGGGTTTCTATCACAAGGTCCCGTGCTGGGAGTCCCCAGTCATCATGTAACGCTAATGACGGATGCATCCCTCACAGGGTGGGGAGGGAGCGATCATGAGTGGTTGCTCTGCCCGGGGTCTGTGGGAAGGGCCCTACCTACTTTGGCACATTAACTGGCTAAAGATGCTGGCTAGAGATTCTAGCACTAAAGCATTTCCTTTGACACCTCAGAGGTCACCACGTGTTGGTCCTTACGGTGGTCTCCTACATCAACCATCAAGGAGGTCTGCGTTCATGCTCCCTGTGCAGGCTGGCACACCAGATCCTCATTTGGGCCCAGGGAAAACTCCTCTCATTGAGAGCAGTTCACATCCCAGGTCAGCTGAACAAGGCAGCAGACACCCTGTTGAGGCAGAGGTTAAGACCTAGGGAATAGCGGCCCCCGATGTGGTGGAGCAGGTTTTGGGGCATCATATTTCACCCCAACCTGAGTTAAAGAGGCTGTGTCTGTGCCTGAGAGGTGACAGCTCAGAGGTTCTGGTCTCTCCACCGAGGTGGTAGAGGCCATTCTCCACTCCAGAGCTCCCTCCACAAGGAGGTCGTATGCCACCAGGTGGCATCTGTTCTGCTAGTGGATCTAGTCCACTGCCCGGTTGGCTCACACCCCTTTATCCCTGGCAATCTCTGGGCAGAGACCCTTTAAGAACGCGTTTTCTTCACGGCACCCCGAGGCTGAGGCCCCTGGTATGACCTAGAGTGCCTGGGTGGGACCTGGCCATCGTTTTGGGGGCTCTGTCTGAGTCTCCCTTCAAGCCTCTAGCTGAGGCATCTTGGAGGCACCTTTCCATCAAGAACGCATTCTTGTTGGCCATCTGCTCTATTAAGAAAGTAGGGGATCCTTCTTCCTGGAGTTTACCACAGGTATGTCTAGGGCCTTCCTGTACCCCTGTATGGATTACATCCCTAAGGTGCCCTGGGTTGTCCCACAACCTGTAAGATTACAGGCATTCTATCCTCCTCCATTCCAGGCCCCATGATAATACATACAAGTACGGATACTACTGTTTTTTTTTTTTTCCCTTTGTCATTAAAAGATCTGTAGTGTAATTTGAGGAATATACCAATAATTTCAAGCTTTAAAACATAAAACTGCATCACACAAAATTTAATATCTGAATGCTCTCTAAAAGCACTGTATTATTTTCTCCATATTTTTTGGCACTATATTGGCATTAAGCTGCTGTTTTTACTTTTAAATCCATTGAGTGTGTTTTACGTTGCTTTGGCACAAAAGTGAGAGCTGTAGATTAAAAAAAAGGATGGGTTGGACAGTCCTGTCTATCAGGAGAAAAAACAGCATGGGCTGATGATCATTTTATTACACTTGAACAGGAACAACAAATTGTGTCCCTCCAGGGGCGTTACTAATTCACACCACGATCGATACAGCAAATAAACAATCCAGTCGCAGTAAATTGGTTTCATCTACTGGAGTGTTGCCGAAATGCACGACGAAATATATAAACACAATATAGAGACAAAAATGGGATAAAGCTGCAGAAGAGAGAACAATGGTCAGATTATAAGATCCTTGACAAAACATTAGGCAAAACAACTGAGGTGTTACGGTTGAATAGACAACGCTACAATAAATAGAATGTGTGCGTGTGTTTGTGTGTGCAGCTGTGGTAAGCTCTTATTATAGAAACACAAATATAAATGCTATTAAAAAAAAATTGCATGAACACTTTCTGCAGTGGTTGAATACATAAGGAATGATGTGCTGTTAGAAGAAAATACCATCAGTGAAAAGGTGGGGTGATGCAGGAAAGTTACTGTTACTTTAACAATGTTTATTCTTTTACTACAGTAGTACTTTTTTAGGTGTTTTATTGTTATTAGGCCAAGATCAGTAACTAACAATACTACCACTTCCACTACTATTGTTACTAACTCTACTAAAAATACTAGTAATTATAAACAGTACTATACTACTGTTTAACTACTACTAGTACTATTACAACAACTATTATTACTATTACTACAGTACTAATATTATAACAAGTTTAATTACTACTACTACTAATATTACAACAAATATTACTACTATTGCTTATACTACTACTACTACTACTTATACTACTTCTTATACTACTACTATTACAACCAATATTACTACTACTACTACTACTACTACTACTACTACTACTACTACTACTACTACTACTACTTATACTACTTCTTATACTACTACTATTACAACCAATATTACTACTACTACTACAACTACTACTTATACTACTTTCTATACTACTACTATTACAACCAATATTACTGCTACTAGTACTACTTTTACTACTACAATTACAACCAATATTAGTACTACTATAACTACTACTACTACTACTATTACTACTACTACTTATACTACTACTATTACAACAAATATTACTACTAATACTGCTATTACCACTTATACCCCTAATATTACAACAAATAAAACTACTGTTAATACTACTACTAGTACTTATACTACTTATATTACTGCTATTACAACCAATATTACTGCTACTACTACTACTAATATTACTACTATTATAAACAAATATTACTATTACTACTATAACAACAAATATTACTACTTCTACACTTCTCATCCTCCTACTGGAAATAATACTAATAAGAATACTATTGTTACCATACTTTTTATTACTTATATTAGTCTTAGTACCGATTCTACTGTTACTCTACTACTAATAATATTACTATCACTAATAATAATACTAATACTAATGTTATACCTTTACTATTAATATTAGTACTACAAGTGCAGCAGCTGCTACTACTACTGCTATTAATGCTAGTACTGACACATAAATGTTGATTTATGTGTAAATCAACATTTGTATAGTTTTTAATGATTATTGCAGATGGCAAATTGACAAGCATAATAAAATCTGTATAAAATATAATATAACATTGTTTTGACAATTTTGTTTACAGACATTTTGTTCAGTTGTGAAGATACAAGCATCTAGAAATATATAATCTATTTAATTTTGTATAATGATTAAATAATATGCAGTGCATTGCAAAAGTATTCATACCCTATAAAATATTTCCACATTTTGTTACATTATAACCACAAACTTAAATGTATTTTATTAGGATTTTATGTGATGGACCAACACATCACATAAGTATCACATAATTGTGAAGTGGAAGAAAATGATACATAGTGTTAAAGTTTTTACAAATAAAAATCTGAAAATGCATTTGTTTCAGCCCTTTACTCTGATACCCCTAAATACAATCCAGTTTAATCAACTGCCTTCAGAAGTCACCCAATCAGTAATTAGAGTCACCTGTGTATACTTAAATCCAGTATAATTACAGCTGTTCTGTGAAAGCCTCAGAGGTTTGTTAGACAACATTAGTGAGCAAACTCTATCATGAAGACTAAAGAACACACCAGGCAGGTCAGGAATAAAGTTGTGGAGAAGTTTGAAGCAGGGTTAGGTTATGAAAACATATCCCAAGCTGGAGAAAAAATAAATTATGGCACAACTGCCAACCTACCAAAACATGGCCGTTCACCTAAACTGACAGGTTGGGCAAGGAGAACATAGATCCATTAAGCAGGACCATGGTAACTCTGGAGGAGCTGCAGAGATCCACAGCTCAGGTGAAAGAGTCTATGTGGTAGAAAACAACTATTAGTCATGCACTCCACCAGCCTGGCTATTATGGAAGAGTGGCATGAAAAAAGCCATTGTTGACAAAAAAGAATAAGAAGTGCCATTTGCAGTTTGCCACAAGCCATGCAGGGAACACAGCAAATATGTGGAAGAAGGTGCTGTGGTTAGATGAGACCAAAATTGAACCTTTTTGGCCTACATGTAAACACTATGTGTGGTGGAAGCCTATCACTGCACATCAGTCTAAACACCCATGCCACCATGAAACATGGTGGTGGCAGCATCATGCTTTGGGGATGCTTTCTTCAGCAGGAACATGGAAGCTGGTCAGAGTTGATGGGAAAATGAAGCTAAATACAGGGTAATGCTTGAAAAAACCTATTAGAGGCTGCAAAATGACTTGAGACTGGGCAGAGGTTCACCTTCCAGCAGGACAATGACTCTAAACATACAGCCAGAGCTACAATGGAATGGTTGAGATCAAAGCATATTCATATGCTAGAATGGCCCAGTCAAAGTCCAGACCTAAATTCTATTAAGAATCTTTGGCAAGACTTTAAAATCTCTTTTGACAGGCGTTCTCTATCCAAACAGATTAAACTAGAGCAATTTTGCAAAGACAAATGGGCAGAAATTACAGTCTCTAGATGTGCAAGCTGGTAGAAACATACTCAGAAAGACTTGCAGCTGTAATTGCAGCGAAAGGTGGTTCGACAAAGTATTGACTCAGGGCAGCTGAATACATATGTTT
Organism: Silurus lanzhouensis; assembly: GCA_039877035.1. Taxonomy (NCBI): domain Eukaryota; kingdom Metazoa; phylum Chordata; class Actinopteri; order Siluriformes; family Siluridae; genus Silurus; species Silurus lanzhouensis. The sequence continues at coordinate 17,582 of JBCEWE010001764.1, forward strand.
GCCACACTTTTCAGATTTTTATTTGTGAAAAGATCTTTAACAATAAGTATAATTTTCCTTCCACTTTACAATTATGCAATACTTTGTGTTAGTCTATCACATAAATTCCTAACAAATACATTTAGTTTGTGGTTATAACGTGACAAAATGTGGAAATATTTAAAGGGGAATGAATACTTTTGCAATGCATTGTATGCATAAATTAAATGTACAAAAATGTAAAACAAGCATTTGAACATAGTAAAGTCGCAGTACATAACATTTTGTACTAAATTTGTAGTAGACAAATGCTTTAAAAAGAGAATAGAATGAAACACAGCAAACTACAGGCTTGATTAAAAGAAAGAAAAAAAAAATACGCATTGGTGTACAAATGCATAAGCATTTACTGAAAACCACAACAGCGACTAAAAATGTAAGTGGTTACTGCAGCTGTTATTTGCTGTTTTTAAATTTAGTGTTTGTTTAACCCAGCCATTAGGGTTGCACAAGCCAGTGCTCTTAGTGCCGGCCCCAAGGCCAAATAAAGGGGAGGGTTGCGTTAGAATGGGCATCCAGAAGTGGAGGAGAGTAAATGTTGGTACTATGACTGGTAAAGGGAGAGCGTAAGATGATAGGTTGGAGTGGAAAAAGGTAGATATGTTATATGTTTAGGAGACCAAGTGGAAAGAAAGTAAGACCAGGAACATTGGTGGGGTTAAACTGTTCTACTATGGTGTGGATGGAAGAGAAATGGTGTAGAGGTGATTCTGAAGAAGAGTACAGTAAGATTGTAGTGGAGGTGAAAAGAGTTTTTGAATTCTGAATTTAAAGGGGTGATGATAAATGTCGTCAGTGCTTATGCTCCACAAGTTTGTTGTGAGATGAAGAAGGAAAACTTCTGGAGTGAGTTAGATGAAGTGGTGAAAGTGTACCTAGGAAAAAGTTTGGTGCTTGTGGCAGACTTCAATGGGCATGTTGGTGAGGGGAACAGAGGTGATGACGAGGTAGGTATGGCCTGAAAGAGAGGATGTGGAATAGCAGATGTGGTAGATTTCTTTAAAAGAAACAACAGACTGGTTCAAGGTGAAGGTGGGACTGCATCAAAATCAGATCTGAGCCCTTTCTGTTTGCAGTGGTGATGGACGGTTGATGGATGAGGTCAGACAGGAGTCTCCATGGACTATGATATTTGTAGATGATATTGTTATTTGTGGTGAGAGTAGGGAGCAGGTTGAAAATAGCCTGGAGAGGTGGAGATACGTGCTGGAGAGAAGGGGAATGAAGTCAGTAGGAGTAAGACAGAGTACATGTGTGTGAATGAGAAGGAAGGCACCGAAGTGATGTGGTTGTGGGGAGAAGAGTTGGTGAAAGTGAATGAGGTTAGGTACCTGGGGTAAACAGTGCAAACTAATGGAGAGTGTGTTAGAGAAGTGAAGAAAAGAGTGCAGACAGGGTGAAGTGGGTGAAGAAGAGTGATAGCAGGAGTGATTTGTGATAGAAGGGTTTTTGTGAGAGTGAAAGAAGTTTATAGGACTGTGGTGAGACAGGATTTGAAACATGTTTAATAGACAGACAGCGCATGTAGGATGTTTTGGGGACAAATTGATAGAGGCCCTATTGGGAACACGGGGTATATCGGTAGGAAAATACTGTGGATGGAGCCACGGGAAGTAGGAAAAGAAGAAGGCAGGCAGGAGGTTTATGGATGTAGTGAGGGAAGGCATGCAGATAGTTGGTATGAAAGAGACAGATGTAGAGGTCAAAGCAGTATGGAGACAGATGTTCCGCCCTAACGAGACCAGGTGAAAGAAGAAGAAGAACAATTATAAGAAATGTAGTGTTTGTTTACATCGTTTTGATTGAATCCATCCCTATGTCACGAGCGAGGTGATTGCGCAACCTGATGCTCATGGTCACAAATAACCAGATCTAGTGTGACTGTCCCGAAGTTAGCAAACAAACAGTTTACACAATAGCACTTTATGAAACTATATCATTTTCAGTTGACAAGGATATACAGTTTTTGCTTATTGTGTTGATGTTTCGCCTTCATTCATGACAGAACTTTTTCCTCTGCTGGTTGACCTGTATTCTCCACCATTTCGCAAGCAGTTGTGTTATCTTGCCATCATGCTAACCCACAACTTGAGCAGCCCAACTAATCTAAATAACAGCGTTGTTGACAATACATTTTATTATTGATTATTTCGTTATAATTTTATCCATTAGTTGTTGCAGCCCTAATCTATATAAATATGACTCCACCCTTACGGGATTATTCTGCCTAATATAGTCAGAGAATGCTAAGTAGGGTGCCGCTCCTTACTGGATATCAATGACAAACTTGATTTGCATTTTCTGTTGGTGACATTTCAGTAGCAGAGGAGGAAATTGAGGTCTTGTTAGGCTCAGTGTTGGAGACTACAGAAGCTGATGAACTGTCACATATTTGATCAGTGACTTCAGCGAGGTCTGTGAATGTGCTGCCACCACTTAACAACTGATCAGTATGTCTTCTCTATGAAAGCAGTTTCATGTCTTCTCTATGAATCAATTCTTCTCTATGGAAGCAGTTTTGACTTTATTTGACACTGGACCGGTGGGCCTCCACAGATTTCATTATAGCTACCTCAGGCCACTTACTGTGGGCATCAATGACAACTAACAGCATTTTTTCCTTGATTGAGACTCCAAAATCAACATGAACGTATGCCATGGTTTATCAAGACATATTCCCAAGTGTAAAGCGGTGCCAGTTGAGATACATTGGCATGCTCTGACATGATGTACATGTTCTTGCTTTTTCCCAAATTGTCTGTCTACTCCTAGCCACAGAAGTAACTCCTGGCAATTTTTTCATGCAGACCATTCCGCAGTGTCTCAAAAGCAACTGTTTCAGCACAGATTTGTGCAAATCTGATGGATAATCACTCTTTTTCCCCACAGCAACAGCCTGACTGCACTGAAAGTTCATGACGTTGAAAGATTAATGGTTTAAGTCCGGGCTATCGCACTCCTCTTTTCCTGTCATAACAATATCCCTGACTTTGGACAGGAAAGGACATTTTGGTGCTTTTGCACACTCGTATGGTTGTTACTCGGGCCCTTTCCACCTAAATAGAAAAGAAGATTTTAGCCACCTTTGTCATTTACTTGTCAGCGAGAGTAATCTGGACAAACTATCCACATTTCCATGCAATTCTGACTTCTGTACTTGATGTCATATGGTAGGTGTGAGCAGATAATAAAGCAAATCTTTGCATCCTACTAGCAGAAAAAGAGGGAATGCATTGGTGGGCCAAAGATTGCTGTGAGTGTGAGTGAACAGTCAGCTGCATGACTCTCTTCCAAAAATGTACTTAAAAAACTTGCGCAATCCATAAACAATGCTTAATGCTTCACACTCTGAGCATAGTTTTCTTCAGCTTTGCTCAGACAAATCGAAGCGAATGCAATTAACTTCTCTTTTGGCATAATGTGCGATAAACCAGCTCCAACACCATATGAAGAAGCATCACAGGCTAACTAAATTGGAAGTGCAAGGTCAAAATGAGTGAGAGCCTTTAAATTTAATAGAGCAGCTTCCGCTTTTTAGACTCTTAGCATTCAGGGTTCCACTTCCAATTATTCTCATGACACAACGATTTGTGCAGGGGTTAGAGTTGTTTGGAATGAATCGCCTGTAATAATTAGTAAGGCGAGGAAAGATCGCAGCTGGCTGATATTTTAGGCTCTGGAGCCTACACTATTCCTTTGACATTGGATGGGGACGTGTGCAGTGCAGACCAGTGGTATCAATTACATGCACCAAGTACTAGATTGAAGAAGAAAAAATTTACATTTATCATTGCGTACTCTTAATCCAACCTCTTTCGGTTCTTCAGATAAAGTCCAGGTGCTGCAAGTGTGACTCTTCATCAGTGCCAGTAACAAGAATGTCATCAGATAACACACGACTCTTAGTAGCCCCAGCAGAATTTGGTCCATTGCTCGCTGAAAAAGGGATGGCCGACAATTCTAATTTTAAGCGTTTTACCTAAATAGGTGAGTGTTGATGGTGGAAATCTCTCTACTGTTCCTCCACATGCATCTGCAAGTATGCTTGGTTAAGATCAATTTAGTGAATTTTTGTCCCTCAGTCATTCCAGCAAAAATGTCATTAACCTGAGGCAAAGGGTATCATTCTGCACTAGATCTACAGTGACTTTGAAGTCCTCAAAGATCTTATGCCTTCATCTTTCTTTAGACTGAACAATAGGTGTTGCCACTTGCTCACACTGAATAGTTACAGCAACCATCCTTTAAAAGTGGGCAACACCTATGTTGCCCACTTGCTCACATGACTGGTTAGAGCACACCATCCTTCACAAGTTCATCTAAGCTCACCTCAACCTTTTGAGTGGGTTTGAGTGCAATGGCAGAGGTCGGGCATTTAAGAATTTTGTCTGGCTTCCTTGTTCAACAGCTTATTTCACTTTGATTCCTTCCATGTTGCCTAATTCCTGTTTGAATGTCACTATGTTTTTAAGAATCCCTTCAAATCCAGTTTTAGGGCTCATCAGGTGTATTGCCTCCACTTCACCTTAAGTTGCTCCAGCCAGGAAGGTTCCATTATAAGGGGAATCTCCAAAGGCAACACATACAGTGACTTATTTTTTTGCCCATCAGTTCAACTTTACCTGGGTGAGTTCTTTCATGATCACTAATTCCATAGTGTAAGTTTTATGCACCACATTAGGTGGTTTCATGGCAGGCGGCTCAGTATTTCGTTGTTAAATCACTTCAGACAGAGCCAGCACCAGTGTCGATTTCATTTTACTGGCTGTCCTTCTAGCAGTGTGGTGACACTTTAAGCCTTTCTCTACCTGTGACAGTGAGACTTGTAAAGAAAGTTTGTCATCTGATGTATGAGTCAGTAACCTCTTTGTTTTCCTGTTCAACTATAAATATCTGTTTCTTTTGCTTCATTTGGAAGCAGTTTCTGCTGCATTTTTTTTTTTCTGCTTTATTTTAACATACACACTCGATGAGTCCTTTTTTCTTACAGATGTGCAGTCCATATCCTTACAGATGAGTGTCCAGCCTTACCACACCAGAAACATTAACCTTTTTTTTCAGTTTGTTTTTCCAGTCTCCATTTATCCAGTTTACTGTTAGAGCTCAGTCGCTGCTCTTTGGCATCAATTCCATAGACACACTCAGTTCAATGCTGTTGGTTTGTTCTGTATAGCATTAGAGCGAAGTCAACACACAAACCTGTCCCGAAGTGTGTCATTTAGTGCATCACCACAATTTACAGCGTTCAGCACTACCTCAAACATTGTCACAGTTTTCTCTTTAGCTGATTTCCGGTTCCGGTGAAACGGATTCGCTCGGCAATTACTAAAGGCTTTGGAGAGAAATGTGCCTTAAGATGTTTACTATTACTATTACCAATCGCACTTAAAAAGTGGGTACAACTTTTCCTGAGTACAAAAAAACTAAACAAAACACATTGCCCACAGCTTTTATCAAAACCTATGTTGCGGAAAACTGATGCCATTTTTGTTTTTGTCATTCTCTGCCATTTAACAAATAATTCAGTCACTTATATTAATCGTTGTCTTTCCTCTCCCTTTAGTTAAGGTGCGAGTTAGAGACCTACCTCTAGAGACTTACAAAAAACTTCTCTATAACATTAAATCTATACACACAGTTGTATAGGATGTTTAATGATGTGGTAACTAATTTCCCATTACTTGAACTATGAAACCCAAACATGCACCAGCATGACAATGCCCCTGTGCACAAAGCCATATCCATGAAGATCTGCTTTACATGGGTTGGTGTGGAAGATCTCCGGCTGTAAAGCTTTAACCCAATTGAACACCTTCTGTATAAAGCTGACTATATATACTCCAGGCCTCCTCATCTCACCAATATTAGTACCTGAATTTACTTACACCCTTGTGGCTGAATGGAATCTCCACAAATCTCTACGAGTGTAACATTAGTGGAACAACGTTTCAGAGGAGTGGAT